>JAJIBD010006070.1:17500-62114 GCA_021461705.1 Cryptotis parvus
TTGTCCCATCTAAGATTAAGGCAATAGGAAGTTATGTGCAACTATGTTCTTGTTAACTCTAGGCCTCACTTTGCATAGAGCCAATGATATGCTTGGGTAGGGGCATTGTGGTGGGGGAACAAGGCTACTGAGGTAGCAATGCAAAGTTCATTTAATCAGAGAAGACTGTTTCTTTTTTGCTTGTGGAGTTGATGCCTAATTGTAAGATTTTTGTCTTGCCAGAATAGAAGAGTTACATATATATATGCTTCTATATATAGACTTAATTCTCTTTTTTTTTAAAATCTCAGTCCCATATCTAACATTAGGCCTGCGGCATACCTGAGTTTCTGATCCAGAGCACCCTTACAGGACCAGCAATTTTCCTTGGTTCTTTATTTATTACATCTCTAATAGAGATATAATTATTGGGCACACATAATTTTTACAAAGACTTTATAAAGCTAATCACTGGACTATTGTTTACTGGCACTGCAACAAGATGAACAGCAACTTCAGAACAAATGGCAAAGTTTTCATGAATCCTATGTTCCTGCTGTAGACTAAGTTAGTCTGAGAAGTATTTGTAGCATGTAAATATTTTAGGTTTGTAGCCATGGGATACAAAGTTAAAAGTAATTCTGTTGCCATTATTTTAGTCTAAATGAATCACCCAAGAATGCTAAACATTGTTTCTAGTGCCATGGTTATTTTAGTTAAACACTGTACTTTTCAAAACTTTTCTTCAGAACAGTAGGACTCTGGCAGGGAATTAAGTTGCCTTGGATTCACTGAAATCATGGCTGATTCCTTACTCCGATCTGTAATTGGAAACAAATTAATGACTTACTTTATACTAATCACTCCTAAAATGTGTTACACTGTCCTTTAAACAATGGTATACAATAACAAAACTAATCTTAGGATTTAAGACAAAGGAATAAAGTTCTGGTTTAAGAGACTTATAAAGATTTATATCAAAATGTTAATAAGATAATCAATTTGTCTAGAATTAGTATGTTTCATTTTGACATCCTAATTCTAGACTCAAAATCCTTTACACACTACATTATAAATAGGTTACTTTGTACAAACTGCAGTTATCACCCTTAAATTTATATTCAATGAAATTCCCTCATATTCTATAAATACTTAACAATCACTAACAATTATTGTCGGATGACAGGCTTAGCTATTTAGGAGCTTTGTTGTTTTACCCACTCACAGCTTAATCTGCTTACATGTTCTTAAACCAAGGTTCATTCTAATGAGATCTCTCTTCTACGTAAACACTGATAGAGGGTGTGGCAGTTACAGAAGTCACCTTGACTCTGAATAACTTCCAACTTATTATACATCTAAGACTTCTATGTTATCTAGATTGGGCACAGCTCCTCTTTATACCCACTGCACCCAGTGTGGGACAGTTAGAATTTACCAGGAGACTGCCACCCTGGCTACGTTGAGACTATTTTTTAGATTATAGGAAGGGTCATACTAGTTTGCCCCTCACTCAGGCGAGTGTGACCCTTTCAGTATATGGAGAACGAGATACTCAGAATCACCCTGGTGCAGATAAAAAATAAGAAGGACCTTGTGGGTACCATCTAGATTACATGAAGCTCATGAAATTAAGATGTATTACTTTATATCAGCCCTCTCTCTCTCTCTCTCTCTCTCTCTTTCTCTCTCTCTCTCTCTCCCCAGTGATTTACATACAAGATAATCTTGGAAGAAGGGATTAGTCCTTGGTGTAATCCTTTGTTTATACCTGTAATAGGGTGTGGCACCATCCTTCTACACTCTGTTTATGGTTCTTTGTTGACAGGACACTCCCTATCAACAGATAGGATTACTTTGGTGTATTTAAGGGGACTAACTTGAGGCACTCACCCCTTTTTTCCTTTTTTTCCTGCTCCTTCTTTGGAGTAGGACTCACTCCTCTCGGGTGAGATCCTCTCTCTCTCTTTGGTGGGAGGCTTGGGCTCTCTTGTATGGTCTAAGTTCTGACCAGAGCTACAGTTCTTTGATTATATTGAATTGCGGTGGTAGAGCTTTTGTACTATTAAAGCCTTTTTTGGAACTGTGCCGGACTCGTGAGTTTTCATCCGCTTCCCGAGACCTCGGAGGTAGAGGAGAACTGCTGTCCTGATTCTGTTGGGGACCCCAGCGGTTCCCCCCCACAAATTATGCTTATCTAAAAAATAAGGGCTCAAATAAGGCTTGGGTTGAACCCAGTGATCATTTCATCTTTGTCTCATGAACTAAAGACTAGGGTCCGTCTTAATGAGCAAAAGGTAAATTTGTTCAGTGCTGTGCACTATATTACATGTGTACTTAAAAGTCACGTTTTGCCTCAGAAAGTCATCCCAAAGAGATTCATTAACATACAAAAGGTAATGGACTGGAGAGATCACTCAGTGTGGCTGAGCTTATACTGTGTGGAGGATGAATGGATCCTCTCCCCAGTACTACCAGGCATGACCCCCTTCACAGGATCCCCAGCACAGTACCTGAACATCACATGGTGTGATCCCAATATCAAACATTCACTCTAGGTTTCAAAAATCCCTGACTGCTCCACAGCACTTCAACAGTATTTAAAGAAGCAAATATTTATTGACATTAGAATGGATCACATTTCATTAACCCTAGGGAATGGCTTGACATGCCATCTCTGGAGAATTTTTTAAAATCTAACCTATATGAAATCAGTAACACTGATGCATGAAGTAAAAGATTGTATTACATCCAGAATTCTATTAAGTCCTTTAAAAGTCTGAGGACTCTTATTTAATTAGTCTTTATAGTCCTTGTTGAAGGAATTTACACTGAAGCTTAATTATACGCATGTTTAACCAAGTGAATTTAACAGTGAGGGCTCTGAGAACACACATTTCTAGAGGGATTCTTTCTGCCATGATGCTAAAGACAGACAGGGATGTGTTCAGACCTGCAAACTGCTATACAGGTTGGGGGGAGGATGGGGTACTATGGAAAGAGTGAAAGATGTGTGGCATGATAATTTTTTTTTTACTTCCTTACCATTTGGCAAGGTGAAATTCTTTTTATTTGAATATGATGGTAACTTTTTTGAAAGTCATAGAAAAATGAAGTGAGCAATAGTATACAAGGCACTATTCTAAATTCTTTGTATAGCTATCTCAGTTCCATAAGGTCAGTCTTTTTAAAAAATTTTTTATTTTTACAATTACAAAGATATACAATTAAAAAGTTCATATTTGGGTTTTGGTCATACAGTGTTCCAGCACCCATCCCACCACCAGTGCCCATCTCCAACCACCAACGCTCCCCGGTTCCCTCCCCCTCCCCAGCCCTCCTCCATGGCAGGTTCTTTATGTCCCTTCCCTTTCTCTCTCTTTCTCTTTTCCTTCCCCTCCAGACTATGGATTACAGAACATACATTAAAGGGTTGTCATGTGTATCCTTTTGCCTCTGTTTAATGCTCAGTTCTAGGTTGGCATTAGTACCCTAGACAATTGTTAGCACACTGTTCCATTTTCTGTCTTACCTAGCCTCTGACTCCCACACGTTTGTGATAATTTCCACCTTTGACAAGACCTCCTGATGTATGTTTCACTTGACCTTGGATATTGGTATCATAATATGTACATATATATTTATGTTATGCAAATAAATGCAGTCATTCTGTATCTGTCTCTCTCCTTCTGGCTAATTTCGCTCAACATAATCTTCTCCATGTCCATCCATTTATAGGCAAATTTTATAACTTCATTTTTCCTAACAGCTGCATAGTATTCCATTGTGTAGATGTACCAAAGCTTCTTTATCCAGTCATCAATTTTCGGGCACTCTGGTTGCTTCCAGATTCTGGCTATTGTGAATAATGCTGCTATGAACATAAAAGCAGGGATGGTGTTTCCGCTGCGTATTTTTGGTTTCCCAGAGTAGATTCCCAGGAGTGGTATGGCTGGGTCAAATGGGAGTTCAATTTCTAGTCTTTGGAGGAATGTCCATATTGTTTTCCAGAAAGGCTGTACCAGCTGGCATTCCCACCAACAATGGATGAGTGTCCCCTTTCCCCCCACATCCACGCCAGCACTTGTTGTTCTTGCTCTTTTGAATATGTGCCAGTCTCTGTGGTGTAAAGTGGTATCTCATTGTTGTTTTGATTTGCATCTTTCTGATGATTAGTGATGAAGAGCATTTTTTCATATGTTTTTTGGCCATTCGAATTTCTTCCTTGCTGAAGTTTCTGTTCATTTCTTCTCCTTATTTTTTGATGGGGTTGTTTGTTTTCTTCTTGTAAAGTTCTACCAGTGCCTGATACTTTGCTATGGCTCCAGCCCCTCATCTCATCTTCTATAAAACTTTCCCATTAGTGTCAGTCTAGAGGCATAAAAATTTAAAAATAAAATGAAAATTACCTCTAAAGCCTTTGTTCTGGTTTGGTGTCTCTCCAGCAGTATCCAATTCAACAGTCTTCTTTGATTTCTGAGCACTAGCTCACTACTGCTGCTCCCATTGTGTTATGGTTCTACCATGGGACCTTTGCAAATGGTACAGTTGCTGTGAAGCTCTTCTCCCACTCCCTACCTATCTCCTTTTAGCAAATATTGTTAGTGAAATGCCACAGTTATTCACATATTGGCTTTCCACTAAAACTTCTTGAATGTAGAAAATGTGTCTATTTTTGTTTAACTTGGCATTGCCAAAACCTAGTACTGATTTGCAGATAGTGTCTCAAAGTATTTACTAAAGGATTAAGTTTAAAAATATCCAACTTAAAATCAACAAATACAATTGATGTCATCACAAAGAATTTCAGAAACTAATTCCTAGTCCTCCTTGCTAATCCAAATTATTATTAACTCTAAGGTAACTAACTTCCCTTTTCATCTGCATGCCATCTCTCTCTCTCTCCAAAGATTGTCCTAGCATCCAAAGCAATCTTTCTAGAGTTCAACTGCTCTGTCACTCCTTGTTGGATGACAGATATAGCTAATCTGGGAGCTGTGTTGTTTTGCCCACTCACAGCTTAATCTATTTAAGCCAAGGTTCATTCTAATGAGACCTCTTTTCTATGTAAACACTGCTAGAGGGTGTGGCAGTTACAGAAGTCACCTTGATTGAATAACTTCTGACTTATACATCTACCAAGACTTCTATGTTTTCTAGATTGGGCACAGCTCCTCTTTATACCCACTGCATCCAGCGTGGGACAGTTAGAATTTACCAGGAGACTACCGCCCTGGCTACGTTGAGACTATAGGAAGACTATAGGAAGGATCATACTAGTTTGCTTTTAAGCAGGTGAGTGTGACCCCTTCAGTACACGAGAAAAAGATACTCAGAATCACCCTGGTGCAGATAATAATAAGGACCTTGTGGGTACCATCTAGATTACATGAAGCTCATGAAATTAAGATGTTATTACTTTATATCACCCCCCCCCTCTCTCCAGTGTTCTACATAAGAGATAATCTCGGGATTAGTCCTTGGTGTAACCTTTGTTTATACCTGCAGTAGGGTGTGGCACTGCTCTTCTACACTCTGTTTAGGGTTCTTTGTTGACATGACCCTCCCTGTCACAAATCGAATTACTTTGGTGTATATAAGGGGACTGACTGGAGGCCCCTTCGCCTTTGGCTTTTGGCTTTTGGCTCCTGCTGCTTTTGGCTTTTGGCTTTTTGCTCTTTGGCCTTTTGTTCCTTCTTCTGGGTAGGACTCATCTCGGGTGAGATCCTCTCTCTTTGGTGGGAGATTCAGGCTTTTTTTGTATGGTCTAAGTTTGGTCCAGAGCTAGAGTTCTTTCATTATATTGGATTGCTGTGGAAGAGCTTTTGTACTATTAAAAGCCTTTTTGGAACTGGGCGCCCGGACTTGTGAGTTTTCATCCGTTCCCCGACGTCATCAGAGGCAGAAGAGAACTTCTGTCCTGACACTGTCTGGGACCCCAGCTGCATCCCCGACAACTCCTCTGCTCAACAGCTTTATCTCCCCATTGCTTTTAGAATACAGTCCAGACGTCCTGACACTCATACCTCAGTCACCACCAAGCAACACTAGTCTCATTTCTCTTCCTCAAACATGCCAAATACCTTCCAGATTTTATTTTATTTTATTTTATTTGCTTTTTTGGGTCACACCCAGGAATGCTCAGGGGTTTCTCCTGGCTCTGCACTCAGAAATCACTCCTGGCAATGCTTGGGGGACCATATGGGATGCCGGGGATCGAACCCAGGCCGGCATGGGCCAGCCGTGTGCAAGGCAAACATCCTACCCGCTGGGCTATCGCTCCGCCCCAAGATTTTAGTTTTTTTTTAAAATTTCACTACATTACTTATTGCATTACATCTATAGATTTTAAGTTTTTATAGTTGCTGTTCATTTTGCCTGAAATGCTCTTTACCTGATGCATTCTTGTTTCCCAAGGTTCTTCTAGAAAAAAATTGTATAAGTTTCTCTGGACTATGGTATTAAAGGTAAAACTTCCTTAGCTATAGCTTATTCCCCTTATTATCACACTACTACAGTTTTTAATTTTTTGAACCATTTTTTTTGGTTATGCTCTCTATGCTGCACCAGAATATCAGTTTCGGTCTTTCCTGGCCACCACACCCACAGGAGACAGTGGAATCAAGCTCATAAAGGGTCTTGGTCAATAACTGACTGCCAATTTATACAACTCTGCTCCCTTTACACCACCTCCATTGATACTTGTACTCCTCCCATCCCACCCCCCATGACAATGGCTAGTGTGATTCCCTCTTAGGCTGTTTTGGTACTGGCTGGGATGACTCATAGGATACATTAAAGAAATTGTGATTTTATGGCCTTGGAGCTGAGTCATAGCAGTAATTGTCCTTCCCACCTTCATCTTGAAGTGCTCATCCTAGGGCAGTTCACTGCGATGCCACCAGGACACTTGGCAGCTACATTGGAAATCTCATTCAAAGGCACTGAGTTTCCAGCTCCCAGCCTTTTTTGTGAGACCCATGGAATCTGCTGTGTGAATGACCTGTTTTGGACACGGATCCCCAGTATTTGACATACTTTCAGATGATGCAGCACTTTGGCCTCTGATCAGATCCTTGAGAGTCTCAGAGCCAGAGCTACCCATTTGAGCAAAGTTCAAGCCTTAATACATAGAAATCACAAGATGCCTAATTCACAGTGATAACTGATGTTTAAAATCACCAGATTTTGGAGTGATTTTTTTTACCTTGCCATAGATAACTAATACATATTCATTCATTCTGCATAGTCAATACATAGTGATTGAAATTATGACTCTCAGGGTAAATTATCTCTTAAATTGATCAGGTCCAATCTAATTAGCTAAGGGATTCACCCAGCTGTTTCTCAGCTGATGCTGTGTAGCCTACACTTTCCATGATCTCATTTTTTTTATTGTCTATAGATTCCAACTTGATCTCTCTACTGCTTAAATCCAGTTGTCTGTCAGAAGCACTAACAATCTTGCAAGCAAAGTGAGAAGCTGTGGAATTCCTTTATTGTAAGTTCTCCATTAAACTGTCCATATGTGTTTTCTTTGCATTTCCCATGTAACCTCCCTAGTTCATTAAAAGCAAAGCTCAGGGAATGCAGCTTTTCTGGAGTTGACCTGCCCTAATGACTAGGTGCTTGCATAAGTCAGTTTATTTATTTTTCAAGTGATCTTTATGACTATATTTTATTTGTCAAAGTATTTTTATTAAAATACTGTGCATTACAAAATTATTTATAGTAGAGTTGTTTCAGATATATAATATTCCAATCCCACCACCACTGTCCTCAGACTCTCCCGTCACCCAGTTTGCCTATAACAATTTTAGGCAGACATATAGCAATTTTATTTCATATTACTTGTTACTACAAAACTTGAAGGAATGGCAAGTGAAATTATCAGAAAATAAATAAAAGTCCATCTGTCATGATCGCTGTTCTAAAACTTTCTCAGCAGAGGACAACTCTATGCAGCACTCCTGCTATTATACTCAGTGCCACATGTTGGGAAGCTCTCTTGTCCTTTAAAGGAGCTCTTTTTGTGCTTCCTGGAAAATTGGCTTCATGTCTATGAATTCCCTAAGTTGTCGCTGTCCATGAAGCTGTATTTTTCCTTCAGATCTGAATGATACTGTCTGAATAGAGTACATTTGGTGAGGTGTTCATTTCATCAAGTTTTTGTGCTACATCCTTATGACTCATAGATTCTATAGATTTCATAGACCTATATATCTTAAGGACTTTCCTTTGTATTGTAAGTTCCTTTGATGGTCTTGCTGCTGTGAAAGTTTTATGTTTTGATTTTGTTTTTATTTTGAGCACAATGTGTCTTGGAGTTTTTCTTGTTGACCCTATTTTTTTGTTGGGACCCTTTGGATCACTTGGAAATCTCAGTACCTATATTCTTCAACTGTGAGAAATTCTTTGTATTCAATTTTTATTTTTTGCACTTCAAACATTGAAATTGGCTTATTAAGAAGAATGTAGAAATATAAAAATCCCCACATAGATTATGCTATATGTTTTTCTTTGTCACCAACACATAACATTGTCTAACATGGTGGCAACTATTGCAGACTTTACCTGTCATTCTGCTACTGCAATGAAACCCTGTCCGAAAAACACTAGGATATCCAGTGCAGGGGGACAAAGGGGCTCACCCATCCCTTTTTGTCAGTGCTTTGTCCAAAGTGGGAATGAGAGACACAGGACAGTTCTTCTGAGGTCTCTGCAGGCTAATCCTGATAGGCACAGAATGAGAACACTCCTTTACTGTGTTTCATTTTGCACCCTGCTTTGGTTTTGAACACTGTCCTTTACAGACTAATGCAGAGTATTAGATCTACCAGCCACCTGCAACACTGAAGACTACAGAGAAAATGGATCCAAGAACATCTTTATGCCTTTTTGGTTACCACCCAACTCTGGAACCTTCTATCTTCAAACTTTCTTGTTATAAGAGATAATTAAATATCCTTATTTCAAAAGTGACTGTCAATCTAGTTTCCTGCCACTTGAACTGAGGCAGGAACTTGTACTTGAACTGAGTACATCTTGATAGAGCATGATAACTGAATAAATGCCTTATGTTCACTTTAGTTTAAATGCAACTCTATTAAGAAGAAAACAAGTATTGCCATTTTTATAGATAATACATAAAACTGAACTTAGGGAAAGTAGATATCCCCACCCAAGTTATTGGTAGGGCTGGGGTGGATTCAAACCTAATCCTGACTAAGACTCACAAATTGTCACTCAAGTAGCTAAAAACATGAATAAGCCTAAAGTTCTTTTAGTACCCTAACAAAACACATACACAAAGATGCAAGTAGAAAATATTTACATGCATTTTCACTCATGTTTGAGAAATTATTATTGATGATTTCTTTATTGTTTCTTCATCACACTTGCCTACTATTCTTCAGGGACTCTGATGATTTCTATGCTGTTCCTCTTGAACTCATCTCATAGTTCTCTGGTATTCTGTTCATTTATTTTGAGACTATTTTCCACTTTCTGCTCCTAATGGTTTTCTCCTTCTCATCTTGGAGCTCCTTGATCGTTTGTTCAGCTGCTGTTTACACTGTTCAGAGCTCCTAATTAATGTTTTTTAAAATTCTTATTTTTGTTTTGTTGTCACACCCAGCAGTGCTCAGGCCTTACCCTTGACTCTGCACTTAGGGATCACTCCTGGTGGGCTCCAGAGACCATATGGGGTGCTAGGGGTTGAACCCAGGTTGGTGGCATGCAAGACAAACACCCTGTATATACATTGTATTGTTGCTCTACCTACTCTACTAAATTTTTGTGTCATCTACCAGGTACTAGCCCCACCTTGATGTACGCAAGGCAAGTGCCTACCCACTCTACTATCATTCTGGTCCTAAAATATAAACTTTAAACCTCTTTTTACAGTGCATCAAAAGGTTTGGAGAAGCCAAATGTCTCACTCAATGCCAGCTAGAATGTCTCAGTTCTATAGGACTGTTAGTGCTTCATACTGCTCCATCGTGCCTTATGTCACAACTTTCTAGCTGCTCTTTAATTCTACTTCATCAACTCATCAGGGTCAGGTCTGACACACTGTTGTCTTCTGAAGTTGAATGGGTGGCTCCCTTGACTTCAATGACTTGGAATTTCCAAATTTAACACCTACTCAGTTCCAGCCATTCTCTATTCCTTTACTGATCACATTTTATTTTCCATTTCTGTCTTGCTGAGTCAGGTTAACTCTTTCTTTCCTAGAGTCCTTTCTCCTCATTTCTAGCCCAAATCTCATCATCCTTGTTCCCATTCATTATCACTAGTTGTGGTATCCCCATCGGTAGTGTTTTTCACTTCACTCTGAAAATGTCAGTTTCCCATCCATAAGCATTGCTTCCCTGACTGATCTAGAGAACAGTGATCTCGTCTTTCAATCTCTCGCCCATTGGCAATTAATCATTCTCTTTATAGGATAACTGTGCCTCATCTTCCCATTTATATCGTGAGCCCCAATGAACTGTAATTATAGCCTGGGCTTCTTTCATTTCCTTCCATGATACCGAATACAGCCACAGGGATATAGCAGATAGTAAATATTTCATTGTTCTTCTATACATTCACCTGGTTCTGTGTGTTTGGAAGGAATTAGGAAACACCTTCTATAATAAGCACAGGAGCAAACCTTTGGTGTAACTAACAAGATTTCCTCATGGTAGAGGAGTTGTAAAGAAGGTGCTAGTCATTAACACTTTGGATGCTGGCAGCCCACATACATTCCCTCAATTTCATAGCAGAGTAACCATCTCTGTAAAGAGAGGAGTCCCACTGATACTCCCTGACCACTTCTCCTTTGCAGTGCGTCCTCAGCCCCTGGCACGTTCATGCCAGACAGGCTCCCTGGCACAGCAAGACCGTAGGAGAATCTCATGTGTGATCTAGGCAGGATTGATTTCAAAAAGCAAAAACAGTTGACCTGACTTACCAAATGAATAAAATGGTAGGGAATAGTCTCTTTGGTAACTAGTTTCTTTATACCATGGCTCAACAGGCATTGAATATCTTCGGAAGGAAATATATCGAATGAGAGTTTGTTGGTCAAATTCAGGTTGATACTGAGTAGTTCTTGGGGTTGGAATTGACAAGTCTCTGTGATATCTAGGTGAAATAAACACAACGTATTAAGTATTTGGTAGAACAACATTAGACTTCTCAGCTAAAACATACTGTAGATGCAAACACAAGGCTGCTTGAATGCTATTGGCAAGGTTTTGTAGCCCCAGGACCTCCTTGAGCCAAAATTTCAGTAGCTGGCTCAAAAATTGTACTTCCACTTTTCCATTACCATCCTTCCTCTTCTTCAGTCATATGTTATAGAAGGCAACCTGCACTAAAATTTCCACTAGATCTGCTCATGCATGATTACTTCCCATACTTCAGATTTTTTCAATATCCTTTTCCATTGCATTTTTTCTATGGGTATTGGTTATCTCAAGAAAATACTATTTTATTTTGACCACACCAACCACTGTAGCACATATTAATGTTTGATGAACCTGAAATCACCTCTTTCCTTATCTTCTTTTAAATGAGTACTGATCTCCTTATCTGCAATAGATGAGTACTAGTAAAGTGAAAGTAAATACTATCAAGATATATTGATAAAATATCTCTATACACTTGTAGAATATATATTCACTAGCACAAACTAACTTTTTTCAAATATTCTTGACAATAATTATTAATAATTTTTAAACATGACTATATATTATCATAGCAACATCATTAATTAAGGATACCAAAGACTTTAAAAATATTCATTATGTATTTCATGTAGTTAAAAATTGGAAATAATTTTCTGTAGAAAAGGAATTATTTACACAACTAAATAGACATATGCAGAAATAGCATTATCATGTAGACATGGTGCTATAGAATTATATCTTCTAAGTAAAATAACTACTCAGTATGTTCTTGAGTTTAAACAGACATTTCAATTAAATTTCACACTTTAAGTGGAGTGAATTGTATTGTATGTGAATTGGTAAAGCAGTTATGTAGAAAAATATTTTAATAATCAAAATATTAGCAAATCAAAACACATTTAAAGGATTATATACCGATATCAAGTGGGATGTATCCAGTGATGCAAGAATGGTTTAATATCTGCAAATTGATCAAAGTGCTGCACCACATTAACAAAGTTATTATTATTATTTTACATTAAAAATTTAGGTATAGAAATCATATGATCACTTCAACTGATAAAATGCATCTTAAAAACATTCACTACATATTCATGATAAAAACTCTCAACCAAGTTCTTATAGCTGTACCTTGTGATATAATTGTGATATCTGACAAGATCACAGATAATGCAAATTCAATGGTAAAGTTTGAAACTTATTTTTCTATGATCACAAGCAAAACAGTGGTGTACTGAAAGTAATAGAGCAATATAGAAAGACAAGTAGTAAAATGGCATCCAAATTGGAAGGTAAAAATATAACTGTTAACTATTTGCAGATGGCATATTATGCATATGAAATTATAAGTCTCCACAAAAATGTTTTAGACAGGATGAGAATGCTATTAGGGTCTCCCAGAGAGGAATTGAAAGAGCTATGCTTGGAATCACTATTCGGAATCAGGGACCCTGTCTCGTTTGCCAAGGCATCGAAAATCAGATGGGCTGGACATGTAATGCGATTTAGAGACAACCGCTGGACTAGAGCCATTACCGACTGGATCCCACAGGATGTCAAAAGATCACGTGGCCGCCCACCTCCAAGATGGTCAGACTTCCTTGTCAAGACCCTGAAGGAATGGTTTGAGGCTCTTCATATTCCTGAATCAACCAGATGCCATTGGGCTACATTGGCACGTGATAGGGTCCAATGGAAATGTTACTGGCGCCCGCTCGAGCAAATCGATGAATAACGGGATTCAAGTGATCAAGTGATCAAATTCAATAAAGTTGCAGGACACAAATATCAATATAAAAATGAGTTGTATATCTTTACACTAATAAACTATTTGGAACAGAAAGTGAGAAAATAATCCCTTAAAATTGCATTTAAATCTTTCCTATGCACCAAATTTAGGAATAAACATAACCAAGTATTGAAAAATACTTATACTGAAAATATGACTGTGATAAAAAGATAAAATATAAGCAATGAAAAAGATGTCATGTGCTCATGGATTGGAAGGAATAATGGTTTAAATGGGTCTGAGAAATAGTAAAGGCTGAGAAATAGTACAGGTGCTTGGCTTGCACACAGCTAGCCCTGGTTCAATTCTTGACACTCGCACGGCAGAGCCTGGCAAGCTACCCATGTCTTATTTGATATGCCAAATACCAGTAACAGTTATAGACCTCATTCCATGACCTGATGGAATGGTTTGAGGCTCTTTATGTTCCTGGAGCAAGCAGATGCCCTTGGGCTCTACTTGCATGAGACAGGTCATATGGAGATGTTACTGGTGCCAGCTCGAGCAAATCCATGATGAACGGGAAGACAGTGATACAGTGTTAGTTATAATCCTCCACACACTTTCAGGAGTGATCCCTGAGCACAGATTAAGGAATAAACCATGTCTCCCACCACGTATGGTATAAATCCTCTTGTCTCCTATTCAAAGTGTTCTATAGTTTCAGATGGAATAGTTCTTCAAAGTTCCAGTGAAAATTTTCATGGAAATAAAACAAACATTACTAAAATTCGTGTTGAATCACAATTGATCCTGTAGATCCAAAGCAAACCTGAGAAAGAACAAAGCTGGAGGAATCATTCTTTCTGATTTCAAACTATATTACAAAGCTATGGCAATCAAACCTAGGGTATTATAAAATAAACATTAGATAAATGGACTGAATGGAAGTATAGAAATAAGCCCATGCATATATGATCAACTAATTATGACAAAGGATCCAGGAATATCAATGGAGCATATGCATATTTTTTTGCTTTTTGGGTTACACCGGCAATGCTCAGGGGTTACTCCTGGCTCTGCACTCAGGAATTACTCCTGGCGGTGCTCGGGGGACCATATGGGACGCCGGGGATCGAACCCGGGCCCGCATAGACCGGCCACGTGCAAGGCAAACGCCCTACACGCTGGGCTATCGCTCCAGCCCCTATGCATTTATTTTTCAATAAATTAGAAATTAAAACTGGTTTCTAACATGCAGAGAAATGAAACTGTTACTAATTTACATCATACAAAAATAACAACAAAAATATATTAAAAAAATCAAATGTAAGCTCTGAAATGTTGAGTTCTGACAAAAAAAAACAGGCAGAAAGTGCCTGGATATTGATCTTACCAATGATTTATGGCTTTAAAACCAAAATCAAAGTAGAAAAATAAATAAGTGAAACCACACTAAGCTAGAAATAACTTTCATCCAGGAAATGAATCATTGACAGAATTAAAAAACAATCTAATGAATAAAAGAAAATATTTGCAAACCATATGTCTGATAATGAATTAATGTTAAAAATTCATAAGAAATTTGTGCAGATCAATACCAAAATGAGCAGTTCAATTTAGAAAAGGGAAGAATATTTGAATGTACCTTATTTTTCAAGGAAGACCTGCAAAGAACAAATATGTACTTGAAAAGAATCTTAACATCACTAACAATCATGAAAATGCAAATCAAAATCACAATGAGATTTCCTCCCACATGCAATTACAATAGCTATCATTAAAAAAATAGAGAGGGGGACTAACAAATGTTAGTGAGGATATAGAGAAAAGAGAACCCTGTGTACCTGGTTAAAATGTAAATTGATACAGCCAGTATAAAAACTATGTAGAGGTTCCACATATAAGTAAGTGAATATGAACCTACCATTGATCCAGCGATTCCACTTCTAGATATGTTTCAGCAGGAAATTAAATAACTATCTTGAAGAGAAGATTATCACCATGTTCACAGCATTATTATCATTAATTGACCTACAGCAGGCTAGGGTAGGGGGAGGGAATAGGGGACATTGGTGGTAGGAAATTGGCACCAGTGGAGGGATGGGTGCTGGAACACTGTATGACCAAAACCCAAACACTGACATCTTTGTAATTGTATATCTCATGGTGGTATAATAAAATATTAAAAAATAAAAAGAAATACCTAAATGGGTTGTGTGTGTTTGTGTGTGCGTATGTATTTCCATTATGGAAAGTCTGCCATTTGTAATATTATACTTGAGGTGCTAAATGTAAGTGTATGATATCCGTGTATGTGTGTGTGTGTGTGTGTGTGTGTCTATGTGTGTGTAATCTTAAAAGTTGGGAGTCCTTGGAGGAGGTAGGTTGGTACATTGGTGATGGGTGTGGTGTTGAAATTATGTATATGAGAAGCATCATTAACAGTATTGTAAACCACCACAAAATCACACACAATTTTTTTTTAAGAAAAAAAATTCTGGAATTGGAACAGATTGGTAGTTACTAGGGTGGGAGAGATGGTGAAGGAAATTGGTGAAGGTGGGCAAGGATATAAACTTTCAAATACAAATTCTGAGCATGTAACATATAGCATGGTGACTACAGTTTATGCTTACAATAAAGAATATTTTGAAAGTTGCTAAGAGTAGATATTGAAAGTTGTTATGATAGATATCACAAGAAAAAACTTTGTAACTGATAATTGTTAACTAAACTTATTGCAAATATCAAACTAGTTTGTTCAGGGAGTGGGGATCTATCAGATTCGATCTCTGGCACTCCATAGTGTTCTAAGTCCTTCCAGGAGCCAGGAATAAGCCCTGAGCACCCTGGGATTGGCCCAAAAAACAAGGGAGGAGAAAGAGAAGGAAAAGGAGAAGAAATAAAGAAATTAAATACTATCATTTAGCAGTAGGAGGTAGTCTTACCCAATCAAATCACTGTGACCTAATAACACTTGAACAGAGGTGACTGAAACTGTCTAATCTTATCTGGAATGTTTACTTATTTGGGTAAAAACTTGATTGCAAAATTTTCTTTTGATTTTTGGGTTATGCTTGTGCTTGGCGACTGATCCTAGCTCTGTGCTCAAGAATCACTTCCAGAGGTACTCTGGAAACTCTGAGGTGCTGGAAATTATAAATCCTAGTCATTTGGGCCATCTCCTTTCCACCCTCCTATTTATTCTTAACTAGAAGTTTAATATACATACATAATACAAACTGATATTTATATATTAAACTACTCGTTTAATATTTGCTCTGTTTTGCCTTTAAGGCCAATATTCAGCAGGCACAAGATAAGTTAAGATGTTCTCTGGTAGAGAGAGAAAGAGAGGAAACGGGGCTACCTGCTATTGAGGCAGCCTGGGGTGGTGGGAGGGGGTGGGGTACATTGGTAGTGGAAATGGGGCACCGGTGGAGGGATGGGTGCTGGAATACTGTATTACCAAGAACCAATTATGAACACTTTTGTAATTGTATGTCTCACGGTGGTATAATAAAAAATTTTAAAAAAAGATGTTCTCCGGTAAAAGGACTATATTTGAGTGCAAAACATTAGAATTGTGGGACATGTCAGAGTCCATAGAATACAAGTAGAAAGTGTCCTGTGCAGTTGTCACTTATTGCCCTAATTTTGGGGTTCTGTCTCCACTATGCTTTGGAAGAGGATATTGTCCTAATGAGACTTTAAAGTTTGCTTCTCAATAAGCAGAAAAAGCCCTCAAAGGGAATTTTTAAATGTAGCTCTTCTTAATTTCCATTTTTTTACATCTCAAAGTTGACTTTATTTTTTTTAAATATTTTATTGTACTATCATGAGTATACAACTACAAAGATGTTCATGTTTGGGTTTCGGTCATACAGTGTAATTTCCAGTTTTTACACTAGACAACTGTACCTCAGACAACTGCAACTCTTCCAGACTACATTTTATTATCTAATTATCTAATTGGATTTGATTGTGATGTGATGTGAAATACGACTAAAGCTCCTTCCAGTTTGATCATTTGTTAATTTTAGACTATGTGTTGCCTTATCAAAGTCCTTATTCTTTGCATAAAGGATAACAGGAGTTGATTCAGGTTATTAACTGAAGACGATGAATTTGTAAAATTAACTTGAAGATGAGCTAAACAACAGCAATGATGTGTCAAACGCTTGCTATTTTTGTAACAAATTTTTTATTGACAGATAAACCAATTAATATTAAAGAAAAAAATGAAAATGTCCTAATATCAAACATTTCATGTCACCAAGTTGAGATTCTTAATTTGCAACCAAGGTGGTTTTCAGTTTCCTTGAACTAGAATATTAAAGTACCATTTTTTCTCTTGCTAAAACCACAACCAGAAAGGCAGAAATCATTTTAAATCAAATTTACAATTTTCACTGAAAAGGAAACTCTCAGGAAAGTTTGAGTTATTTTACCAAGTTTCTTAAAGAATATCTCTTAACTCTCACTATTATTCATTTTTATTTTGTGTATATTATATACTTTATTTTATATGTATTATACTGTGTCTAGATTTTTTTTATTTGTCATCCTATCTGTAGTGAAATTTTTGAAAATTAGTATGGAGAAAGGTGTCTCACCTGGGAGATTCCTGTTTGCTATAATCACAATGAATTCTTGCCAGCTGTCCAGGGAGGTAGCCTTTGGTGTCCTTTCCTTGACGAGGAATAAATATACTAGTGGAGAAAGTGGGGGAAATAAAAAAATTAGTTATTACAGTAGCTTTTTAAAAGAAGAGTGCTGACAGGTTGGGAAGTGGGGGTGCATCAGGAGGGAAAAGGGGACATTGATAGGAAATGTACATGGTGGAAGGATGGGTGTTGGAACACAGTATGACTGAAACCCAATCATGAACAGCCCTATATCTATTTCACCATGATTCAATACAAATAAAATAAAATAAAATAAAATAACAAAATAAAATAAGAGTGCTAAGCATTGAGTAATTAATATCTATTTGGTCTAGTCCCCAGTCCTGGTACAGAGTTCTTAAAACTCTTGAAATTTCTTGGGGGGTGGTGGCATGCCACAGCCTCCAGTGCTCAGGGACAACCCAGTTCTGTGCTCCTAAGGTACTAGGGAGACCATGTGGTGCCAGGGGCCAAGAATTCTTGGTATTTCTTGGTAAAAGTGTCTTGTTATCTGGGATTCAATTTTAAGAATCCATAAGGAAATGTTTGAAGTGTTTTTTATTAGGATCACAAGATCAGGAAAGAGATAAGATATACAAAGCTAGCTGTTAAAGCACAGAAGCAGTCCACAGTGCTTCCCTGTGCTATTGCTTCTACTTGTGATGTGTTTACGAACTACCCAAGGTTTTTTGTTTGTTTTGTTTTTAAACACTAATAAGTAATAATAAGTCTTTTTTAAAAAATATTTTTATTATACCACCATGAGATATACAATTACAAAGATGTTCATATTTGGGTATTTGGGTTCTGGTTATACAGTGTTCCAGCACCCATCCCTCCACCAGTGCCCATTTCCCACCACCAATGTCCCTGATTCCCTCCCGCTCCCTAGCCTGCCTCTATGGCAGGTTTATTATTTCTTTCTCTATCTCTTTCTCTCTTCCTTCTCTTACACACTGTGGATTGCAATACATACATTTAGAGTTTATCATGTGTATTTTTTGCCTGTATTTAATGCTCAGTTTTAGGGTGGTATTAGCATAATAAGTAAGTCTTGGTCACTTGATCACTTGACATCCCATTATTCATCGATTTGCTCGAGTGGGCACCAGTAACGTTTTCATTTGACCCTATAATGTGCCAGTATAGCCCAATGGCATCTGCTTGCTCCAGGAATACAAAGAGCCTCAAACTGTTCTTTCAGGATCTTGACGAAGAAGTCTGACCATCTTGTAGGTGGGTGGCCACGTGATCTTTTGATGTTCCGTGGGATTGAGTCGGTATCTGCTCTAGTTCAGCAGTCATCTCCAAATCGCATTACATGTCCAGTCCATCTAATTTTTGATGCCTTGGCAAATGAGACAGAATCCCTGACTCTGGAATAGCGACGGAGATTGGAACTCTGGATTCCTTCTCTCACTTGAGTGAGGCATGATATTCTAAGCATAGCTCTTCTGATTCCTCTTTGGGAGACCTGAATAGTGTTCTCATCCTGCTTTCGTAGGGCCCAGGTCTCTGAGGCATATGTTAATGCAGGGAGAACGGTGGAGTCGAAGAGATGTGCCTGGAGCCAGAGGTTCTTTGTCCTTTTAGCTATTTCTTTGATGCTCTTGAAGGTGTCCCATGCCACTCTCTTCCTCCTGTGCAGCTCAGGTTTTAGGTTGTTCATCATGTTGAGTTCTCGACCTAGGTACATATAACTGCTTCATTCAGAGATGTTTGTTCTGTTGAGAGTAAATAGGGCCTCTGGAACTAGTTCATTTTTCATGAACATTGTTTTATTGAGATTCAGCTGTAGACCTATCTTTCCACATTCTTGGTCGAAGTCAGCCGCTTGTCTAATGGTGTTATTAGAATGATGTCATCAGCAAAGCAAAGATGGTAGTTGCCAACTGTCTATCTTCACTCCCATTCCTTCCCATTCTAATTGTCGCATGACGTTCTCGAGGGTGGCGCTGAAGAGTTTTGGTGAAATGGTATCAACCTGCCAAACCCCTCTTTTGACATCAGTAATCACTTCCTTGTAGAATGGTGAGATCCTGGTGGTAAATCTGTAATACAGCTCACGAAGGATCTTAATGTATTGGGTTTGAATGCCCTGTTTGGCTAGGGTTTTGATGACTGCTTCCATCTCAACAGAATAAAGGCTTTCTTTAAATCAATGAACATTAGACAGAGCGGCATCTTGAACTCCCTACAAACCTCAATGAGCTTGGTTACCATGTGAATATGGTCATTTGTGCTTAATCCTTTACATAAGCCACCTTGCTCACATGGTTGTCCTTCATCTAATGTTCTGCCTGTTCAGGATGACTCGAGTGAACAGCTTGTAGATGATGGACAACAGGCAGATGGGGTGATAGTTGCCAATGTCGTGGATGTCTCCCTTTTTTAAACAGTAGAATTGTCCTGCTGGTTTTCCATTGGGAGGGCACCGTGAGCATGTGAAGAGATGAGCCAGTGTATTGATGAGTACTGATGGCAGATTCTTTAGGTGTTTGGGTCTGATCTTGTCTGGGCCAGGTGCTGTTCACTTCTTTACCAAAAAATTGGCATGTTAGATTTCAGAAGGGAGAATGTTGGGAATGACATATCCATCTTGCGGAATTTGGTATGTGGGCAGGTGGACATGGCTATCAAAGAGATCCCGAGTAGAAGTCATGGATAATTTTCTTCATTGCCTTTCTGGAAGATGTGATAGATCCGTCAGGATGTCGGAGGGCAGTCATCTTGGTTTTATAGTTGGCGAAGGACAGGCGGGCATTGTGAATACTTTTCCCAGCTTCTGCTTCATTGGCCAGTATTGCTGCTCTTCTTTCTTTGAGGTCTTCCTTTATCAATTATCTGCACTGCTTTGCGAGCTTGGACATTAGCATTTGGTTGCCTGAGTCTCTTGCCTTATCACATTTGCGAATGAGCTCAAAAGTTTTTGAAGACAGACATCCTTTTGTGGCTTTCTCTCTCTCGGCATTCTTCACACAATCAATGAGGTGCTCAACCAGTCAGGTGTATTCTTCATTGATGTCATCAATTATGGCATCTTCCTATGTTGCCGCAGTGGTGCCAAAGAGTTCCCAGTTGGTGGTCATTCTGGGAGTTCTCTTCTTAAACTCTTCAGCCTTTTCTCTCTGTTCCGTGAAGTAGAATTTTGCATGAAGGAGAAGGTGGTCCAATCCTGTTTGGAATTTTGGGACAACAGCGACGTTGGTCAGGCAAAACCGTTGATTGAATATGATGTGGTCAATTTCATTATGGAATTGTCCACCAGGAAATTCCCATGTCCAACGTTTTGAGTTAGCCTTCTGGAACTGTGAGTTACCATGAATGGTCTTGGTCTATGTGATGAACTTAGATAGTCTCTCACCCTGTTTGTTCTGGTCTAGTTCATGGGACCTGATGTGGAGTTATCTTGGTCCTATCTTGGCATTAAAATTACTGACTATGATCTTGTAGAAGGTGTGATCTTCTTTATAGAGTTCCTCCAGTTCCATGTAGAATTTCTAATTTCTTCCTTGTATGTGGATGTTGGTGCTTAGAAAACAAAGATAGAAACTGCTGGTAGTGGGCCACATCTCTTCAAGTGTAATCATCCTATGTGGTTTGATAGGCATTCATATGAATCAATGCTCACAGCCAGGTTTGTGTTGACAAGGACACCGACACCACCGCCGCCTCTTTTGTAGCATGTTGCGAGGAACAGTTCTTCTCTGGTGTCAAAAACGGTGTGATGCAATTGATGCCTTCTAGTCTCGGTCAGACCAATGATGTTGTACTTGATCTTTTGCACTTGCACCTTCAGGTCCTTGATATATGCTTCTGATGCCAGTGTATGTGCATTGAAAGTATAGCCAGTCATTTTAGTCTTTCTTCATTTTGAGACGCTAGATACACCAGGCAGAGCTGCTACCAGCTCTCCCTGTTGCACAATTTATCTCCAAGTCACCAAGAATATTCTCTATCCACCCCTCTCAGAGAGCCTGGCAAGCTATTGAGAGTATACTGCCTACACGGCAGAGCCTAGCAAGCTGTTCGATGCATATTTGATATGCCAAAACCAGTAATAACAATGTTTACTTCCCGACCCTGAAAGAGCCCTGAATTCAGAAGCACTAAGAAGGACAAACAAGGAGTGGCTAATAAAATCTCAGGGCCAAACTAGGCTGCCAAATAAGTAAGTCTAGTGGTTAAAAATGAAGAAATGTTCACAATGGTCAAAGCACACAATGCTTGTTACCTAAAGGAATGACTCACCCCCACTTGGGATTATTAGGTTGTGAAGAACTTTGGGAGCATATGCAGGAGTGAATGAAGTGAATGAGACGAAGAGTTTTAGCATGGAAAGCAACTTAGCAGGATGGTGTGTAGGTGCAAGAGGAAAGATACTGTATTGGATGGGATGAGGCCCGTGTGTAGAGGTGCCCAGATGTAACTTTTTAGTTTGTTATTTTGGGGTCACACCTGATGAAGTTCAGAGGCACTGTCAATATTGGTTCAATATTGGAAGTCATTGGTAGTGCCTAGAAGACCATTACTGTAACTGGCATCCAGTGTTCCCACATGCAGGGACCATGATCCTGCTTTTTGAGATTCTTTTCTCTGCCTCTGGATCTTATATTTTGTGTTTTAACAAGTGACTTTTTTCTTTCACACTACAAATGTAGCAATTAATTGCTATTTTAAGGCTATGTGTAGTTGGATTATTATATTCTTTTCAGAGTTTCTCTTAGAAGAGTAGTTGGGATAATACAAAATGTCATCCCTCCAAAAGAGGATGTTGCATCAAAAAAGGTTGAAAATCACTGACCTAAGCCATTAAGGAATTTAAAGATGAATAACATTGCAGTCTTTAGTTTATAAAGATTTGCACATGGAAAATAAATTTAAGGAACATTCTAACACAGACAGACTGTTTAGATGGAAACTATAGTATTTTGTGTGGGGCATGATAGAGCTTTAGTGCGGAAATGTGGATGGAGGGCGAGGACTAATTGGGATCTCCAGGAGAAGGAGGTGTCTAAGATCTAGCCAGGGCTTCAGGAATTGGGAAGAATACTCTGTCCCGGGAGTGAGGGAACACAAGAGGGTGTCCACTGTTGGGAAAAGGATTTTGTAAAGCTTGTGATGTTTGATGTGTGGGTCTTTGGGGGACCTTTCACACATTCTGAACATTCTGATGGTGCCACAAGATTCAACGGAAAGAATCAGTAGAAAGTAGCACACAGTTTTGCAGAAGTAACTTACCAAATGAATGGAACAAGTGATAAGTGGAAACAAATTGAACTATGTCTCCTTTTCAAGCAGTATTTCTTAAATATACATAACATACTCTGCAGACTGCTAGGTCCTTCAGATCCAAAGCTGAATAAGAAGTATTCCTTGTCCTCAAATGTTCTTCAGTACTCAAAAATAGTCAATAAAGGATAGGGAAAGGAAGTTAAGATTTGGGCAGGCAAACAGGATGGGGAAGAGAATGCAGTTGAGAACTGCTACGGTCAATGGAATCTAAGACTTGGACAAAATCAGGACTAGACTAGAGTGTTGTGAAGAGAGAAGTGGTAGTGGACCTTGCTGACTCACTTCGTCTAAAGGGCAAGTGCTGTAAGCAGGGTGGATCTGTCTGTCTACACAAACAGGATCTGAGGGAGCTTTGATTTTCAGAATAACCACAGACTGTCGGTGCTTGTCCCAGTGCCTGGGATAGCATGACTGAGCCATGAAAAGTAAATAACGACAGGGGAATTAAGTTGTAAGAGGAAAGAAACATTGGCACAACTGGCATTTTGAATACATGGGAGTGGGAGACATCATCTTTAGGTTTTCCAGTTCTGAAGCATTGGCTTGGAAGGAGTTCTCTCACACCCTATCACAGCTTATCAAGGCCCCAGCCTCAGTTCACAAGCAACGTTGGTTCCTCATAGTTGCTATGCTGCTTGGTTTGTTTTGATCATGATTCTTCAAAAGTTTGCATACAGCAAATACCTGCTGCAGACAAGTGAGTATACCAAAAATACCCCTCTAGCAGTCTGTCAATGCCATTCTGAGAATGAAGAGGTCTTTGACCAACATCAGGGGATATGCTTGCCTGAAGTTTCTTGGAACAGCCTGTGGTTTTGGCCCATAAGTGGAGGAGGAGTGACAAAGAGTGTAAGCAGGTGGCCTTTTTGGGAATGAGGGCTAAGTGGAGCCTTGTGAAGAATGGCATCCTCTGCCCCCAGCTCTTTGTCAACTTCCTCATGGGATCTGCAACTTAGAAAAATCTCCTGCTGAACAGGTTACCATAGCAGACCTAGCCAAGTATTTGGCTGTCGAGATTTTGGAACCGGCTGTAAAATGTCCTTTTCTCCTTATTGGCTGAGAGCAGACTGACCAATTACATCTTATTTTTCAGTTCATTATTTTCCATTTCCTGACAGTTGGTTCTTTGAGGTGATATGTTTAGTCCAGACAAGAGCAAGCTTGTCCCCTGGGAGGGTAAATGTAACAGGAATCCTTAGCCGCAGACAAAATTCAGTATTCACACAGGAGATCAGGAGTGTTTATCCCTCAAGTGCCTGGACTCACAGCCCAAGTTAATCCACAGGACTGTGATTGTAGAATTCTGTTATTTCTGTGCCTCGAGCTCTACAAAGTGTCTTTAGAGATAGACTGAGCTAATTCTTATGGCTAACCTGGAAATGTAAATATTATTAAGACCTCACTTTAGGAGAGGAGACTGAAATTCAGAAGAGTAAGTGGACTTTTAAAATATTGGTGAGCTAGAAAAATTCAGACTTTAATAAGGCTAGTTCTTTAAATTCTGTCATATCTAGAGTCATTATATGTACACAGATGATCTCTTTGAGCTAGAGCACAATACTATTTTTGGATAAACTCTGTAATTCTGCTTATGAGCAAACAGGAAGTAGACGTCATTTATCACAGGAACAGGAGAAGAAAAGGAGGTCCACCTCCCTTTTCTGTGCCCTACCCCCATCCTTATCTCCCCAGTGTTAGATGAAAGCTGTTTTTAATTCAAGGAAACAAATACTTATTGCAGGCTCCGATGGGTCTGCATTCATTTGTTGCTTGAGCTTCTGGTGACTAACACTATTGTGGATATGGATATGGTCTTTTTAGGAGTATCCCAGGTTCCACACCCAGAAAGTTCCAGCTTAGGTCCTTGACGATAGGCTTATTGCATGAGGATGGAACAAGTTAGCATTTGCCCCTGGTATAATTCTTAGTATGAGAATTCTGAGTGGACACTACACTTGTGAACTAGTTAATGTTTCATTTTATTAGGTGCACCTATGGGTGTGTAGCTCAGTTGTTCCTTGAGTGCCCTCAAGATTTAGGCCTTAAGTTAAAGGCCTATGGGAAAGGAGTGGCAGAAGGGCTCACCTTCCCCTGGTTATGTCACTCATCAAATACACAAATGCCACAAGCCACAGATAACTAACAGAATTATGCTTTTATCATTAGTTTCTTGTATTTTTTTCAGCAGATAAGCATAAAGAAGCAGACACCAAGCACAGAAATCATATCCTATGAGACCATTTACCTTACAGAGGTTCTGATGGTGAGTTGTAAGAGGCCAAATAGCCCATTCTCAGCAGACATAACATAGAGACTAGTTAAGTCTATACTGAAGAACACATGAAGAATCAGACCAATTCTAGCTTAACAAGCTGAGGACACTTACATAACTTGGAACTTCATTTCCTCCTCGGTACCTCACCACTAGATACAGGTTAAATAAGTTCATGTGCATTCAGAGTAGTGTTTGCCACAGCAAGAGCTGCAAAATGAATGTTGTTTTCCAGACAGCAAACACAGAAGTAAACCATATCATTGAAAGTTGTGATTAAGTTTATGAAGAAAATGATAAAGTGCATGGAAGCAGAGAGGTGGACAGAAAGATAAGACCTCAAGGAAGGGCTCTCAGGAAAGGCAGGGCAAGAAAAGAGAGGGGTGACAAGAGGAACTGGAGAAAGATAGTGAATGTTCTGGATTTAAGAAAACTCTGGAGAGACGAGGGTCTGGCAATTGAGTTTAGATTTGAATTAAAAGGCAGTGGTTGCATGGTTTTACTCCATGGGGGTACTGGGGCTGTAATCCAATTTATATTTTATGAAACTCCCTGAAGAATGAATTCTTTTTTCTTTTTGGATCACACCCGGCGACGATCAGGGGTTACTCCTGGCTCTTCGAGCAGAAATTACTTCTGGTAGTGCTCAGGGGACCATATGGGATACCAGGGATCCAACCTGGGTCAGCCGTGTGCAAGGCAAACGCCCTACCCGCTGGGCTATCACTCCGGCCCTCCGAGAATGAACTCTTAAGAGGACAAGAGTAGGAGTTACTCTAGATGAGAAGACATGGTGGCATGGCCAGGTGGTAGCAGTGAAGTGAAGAAAGGGATTCCAGTGGGAGTTATATTGAGGGACAGAATTTGTGGGTAAGACCCACTGTTGCTCAAATACAGTTAGAACATAAGGTAGACCAAGGTGTGGTCCATTCTGAATATTAAAGGTAGACAGAGGCAGAGCTGCAAAGCCTTCTCCAGAAGCGTGCCTGCTCTTGGGCTGTGACAGAGGAATGCTAGAGAACTGAGTCCTAGCCCTAAGACGTCAGAGGTGTTTGCTGTACTCTTCCAGCCAAATCCCATGTTTCCTCGTGCTGCTCAAACTAAATTATGTGACGATGACTTGTTTCCCCTGAGCTCAAAGACAGAAGCAGACAAGGGAATTTGTTTCCAGCTTCCCCCAACTTAATACCAGGGTTTAACAGGCCTGCCAGTGGACAAATCAAAGCACAAGTGCACAAGCAGGTTAAGTAAATTGAGAAACCTGAAAAGACTGTAACCCATTCCAATCTAACTCCCTTCTTCCTCCTGCATAATTCCTCTGAAAAGAGGGCTCTGAAAGTATCTAGTATCTGAAAGTATGTACCCCTTTAGTAATTTCTAGCAGAAAAAAACCAAACAACCTTATCTCTAGTGCTCCCCTGCCCCTCAAAATAAAACCTAAATTCTAAAGTAAATGAGAGACTTGCTTAACTCTGGGAAGCTAATGAGACTGCAAGAGTCTCAAAGTCATTTGCCCAAAGTCATTTGCTGTGGGAGGGTTTCTGCTTTAATTCATAGCATCTAAATTTGCAGATCTCAAGTCTGCCAGCCAATTATCTTGCACAAGGTAAATTGTAACACAATAAAATATTGGGCCATTTGTGGAGAAAGTAAAATTCCAAGATGCTCTGCAGTGAAAGCCATACTACAGAAGCATGGAAGTCACTTTTTCTTTTAATACCAAAAAGAGTAAAGAAGTCCCTTCTAAGATATGGAATTATGTTGCTCATTTTACTAAAGACCTTCCTAATCAAAAACCCTTTACATCTTTTGAGAATTTGGAATTGCCTGTTTGCTTGAATGTGACCATTAGAGAGAAAATTTTTTTTCTTTTTTTGCTTTTTTGGGTCACACCCGGCGATGCTCAGGGGTTTCTCCTGGCTCTGCACTCAGGAATTACTCCTGGCAGTGCTGGGGGACCATATGGGATGCCGGGGATCGAACCCGGGCCGGCACAGGCCAGCCGCGTGCAAGGCAAGCGCCCTACCCACTGCGCTATCGCTCCGGCCCCTAGAGAGAAATTTTTTGCTTTTGCTACTTCCCTAAGCCCAAAGAAGTTTCACTAAAACTTGCAACAGACGTTTCCCTCATGGAGCAGCAAGGGGAGTTGATCCTAGTCCCCAGGTGTTTTGCCGGAGCTCTGCACTGCAGTAACACTACCTTGGTAAGGTCATTGGGCGCTGGTCAACAAAGTTTCTTAGCCAGATCATAGCCATGATGGCTATTTTACTGTAAAAAGATGGAAAAAAGATCAGGCATTCACATGGCAAGTCTATATACATTTTCTGAATTAGCTATTAGCTATATAATACTACAAAGTTTGTTTTAAAAGTAGGACTTTGAGGCTACTTGTCACTTGGAGATATTACTGGTGCCCGCTCTAGCAAATAGATGATTAACGGGAAGATAGTGATAGTGATAGTGATAGTCACTTGTATCACTTATCTTCCCTTTGATCATTGATTTGCTCGAGCGGGCACCAGCTATCTCCATATGTCCCATCACATGCTAGTGTAGCATGTACTTGCTCCAGGAACATAAAGAGCCTCAGATCATTTCATCAGGTCATGGGAATGAGGACTATAATTGTTACTGATATTTGGCATATCAAATACAACACGGGTAGCTTGCCAGTCTCTGACGTGCGGGTGGGATAGTCTCACTTTGAGGCTACTACTTGACTATTTAGGGAAGTAAATGTACCAGTAAAAAGCAAAAAGAAATACTGATAAACTTTTCTTTACAAATAAAAGTTAACATAATAGATGGACACTAGGCCTCCTTTATATTCCACTTTTTTTTTTTTGCTTTTTTGGGTCACACTCGGCAGTGCTCAGGGGTTTCTCCTAGCTCTGCACTCAGGAATTACTCCTGGCGGTGCTCTGGGGACCATATGGGATGCCGGGGATCAAACCCAGGCCGGCACAGGCCGGCGCGTGCAAGGCAAGCGCCCTACCCACTGGGCTATCGCTCCAGTCCCCTATATTCCACTTTTCATTGTGCCTTTCTAATGTACATGTTTACAGACTAAACAGAGTAGAGGTCTTAGGCTAGAGAGATGATACAGGAGGTAAGCTACTGGCTTTGCTCGTGGCTTACCCTGGCACCATATTTGGTTCTCTGAGCAGCTGCAGGAGTGATCACTGAACACAGAGCTAGGAACAAGCATTGAGTACAGTATCATATGGTCCAAAAACCAAACAGACAACAAAAACAATAGCAGAGATGTGAGTGTTAATTAAATTATTCTGAAAAGAGTGGTCCTGGGAGGTAGAAATGAGACAGGCAGCATTTTCTGCTGCTTGGACTTTTTTACCCCACTAGTAATCAAGAGTGTGAAGATAGGGTATGGTATTTCCTTTAGCAGAACTCCAGAATCTAATCTACAGCTATGAAAGTGTCAAGAAACATTTGTGTGTGTGTGTGTGTGTGTGTGAATGAGTGAGAGAGAGAGAGAGGAAAGAGAGAGAACAGTGGATAAGGTGCTTGCCTTACACACAACTGATTAGGGTTTGATCCCCAACATTCCTTATGATCCCCTGAGCCCTCCAAGAGTGATCCCGGAGTAAACCTGAGCTCCATTTGGTGCAGCCCCATAAAACACAAACAAAAAAAAACTGCATTTGGGACAGTGGCTGACGTCCATTTTCTGGTAGAAGACACCAGTTTTGAAATCATGGAGAAAAAACTGTGAGGCAGTGACAGCAATTTTGGGAGAAGATCCTTGAATTTAATTATTTTTAGAAGTAAGCCCCTGATTAGGCTATAGAACTACTTCTGTGGTAGGTTAGTTTTGTGGATGTTCTGGACATTTCCTAGAGTGTTCCCCACAGTTTATCCTTCAGTTCTTCCCTTGGTTTTGTAAGGAACTTCACTATCCTTTTGCATTGTAAATTAACCCTGGTACCTTCTTTTCTCTGGAACTTAACCTTTTTCATATCATTTATGCATCTCAAACTAAACCTGGAACTTTAGAATAAATATTGTTTATCATTTAAAAGTCTTATCTTGCATCTAATTATCAACTGGAGAAGTCTTGCCACAGAAAACTAAATATTCACTTGGGAAAAAGTTAGCGACGGAGAGAAAAACTGGGTGAGTGGTGGCAGAGGTGGGGAAAGTCTATCTTTTTAATAGTAATGAATTTTGTCTTTGATATATGTTATCGTATAAAAGACAGCTGGGTTCTGAGTTGTACAAATGTTGTGAATGGAGCAATAGGAGAACAATGGACTGACGTCCCTGTTACTCATGTAAGTTATTTCTTAGAATGGATTTCATATGTTCCTGCTATTCCCAGCCCCTGCTAAATTCATATGGAAGCCCTAATCCTAATGTGATGGCATTGGTAGGTGATCTGGTATGGTGTGGAGCCCCCCAACCCCAAAACACAATTTGTGCTTTTATGCAAGAGATCTCAGCAAAGTTCATTTGCCCTCTTTTCACCACGAGTGATAAGAGAGAAGTCAAGAGCCCACAAACTATAGGAGAATCACCAGCAGGACCTCACCATGCTGGCACACAGATCATGGACTTGTAACTTCCCGAACTGTGAGAAGCAAATGTGAACTCCCCAGTGTATGGTACCTTATGATATAAATTTATGATATCGTAGATTTATGATGTAGCTCAAAGTCACCTGCTTTGTGTAATAATGATCACAGTACCTCTCTAGAGTATTTGGAGAGGCAGCAATTTGTGTATTCTGTAACATAAAAAGCATCTTTGAGGAATGTGAAGTATGAAGTATGAGTTTCTCTGAATAATGGTTACTGTCTGCCATAGTGTATGCTCATAATGTCCTTGCTTATCTCTTCCATTAAAAAAGTGGTCTCTAGTGAGACAATGGTGGAGGAGTAGTACTCTGGTGGAAGGTGTGGTGTGGACCATTGTATGCATAAAACCCTAACTGTAAGTCATAGTGTAAGTCATAGTGCCTAAAATTTATATATTTATTGAAACTTTTTACTAAGTCACCACAATTTACAAAGTTGTTCATAGTAAAATTGTTTCATGCATACAATGTTCCAACACCAATCCTCCTACCAATGTCTCCAGGTTCCTCACACCCCCAAGCCTGCCCCCTTGACTAGCGTTTAACACATTTATTCCATATTACTTGCTTCAACAAAACTTAAAGGAATGGCAAATGGATTATCAGAAAATAAGTCATTAAAAGTCAATTTGTGATGATTGTTTTACCTTTAACTTTTGTCAATCTTGTAGAGGCCAACCATATGCATTGTTAGTGAATGCCGTTCTCAATGCCACATGTTGGGAAATATTTTCTGTCCTTTATAGGAACTCTTAAGGCTTCTTATAAAACTAGTTTCAAGGCTTTGAATTCCCTAAGATGTTACCTGTCCATGAAGTTCTGTATATTTTCTTCAAATCTGAATAATAATCTAATGGCATAGAGTATTCTTGATGAGATGTTCATTTCATTTGAATTTTTTGGTCTATATCTCTTCAATCTCTCCTGGCTTGTAGAGTATCATTTGATAGATTTATTATATATCTTTTTTTTTTTTTTTTTTTGGGTCACACCCGGCGATGCTTAGGGGTTACTCCTGGCTCTGCACTCAGGAATTACTCCTGGCGGTGCTTGGGGGACCATATGGGATGCCGGGGACTGAACCAGGGCCGGCACAGGCTGGCCACGTGCAAGGCAAACGCCCTACCCGCTGGGCTATCGCTCCGGCCCCAGATTTATTATATATCTTAAGGGCTTTCTTTTGTATGTAAGTTCCTTTTTTGATCTTGCTGCATTGAATATTCAATCTCTATGTTTAGATTTTGTCATTTGAGTATAAAGTGTCTTGGAATTTTCCTTGCTGGGTCTTCTTTTGCTGGGATCATTCACGCTCTTGGATCTTGGTGCCTTTAATCCTCAACTCTGGGAAATTCTCATCAATGTTTTCCTTAACTATTGTTTCTTCATCACACTTGCCTTGTACATAAATGATTCAGGCTTGATATCTGGCACCCTACATGTTCCCCAAGTGTGGGAGTACATCCCCTAAACAGCTCTAGGCTCTTGCTAACATTTAGTATATGTTAAAAGCTACTTCCTTGCCTTAGGAATCTCAGGAGCAAATCACAATAGGAATGTGGGCAGGATGGAAAAAGACATCGATTTTATAACTTTATATGGCAGAATACTTTTATCATGGGTCTTGCTAGCTTCAGTGCAATTCTCTTTTTTCTCCACAGATCTCCATGGGGGCCACACATGTAGTTTTTCCAGAGATCATTTGTGATATTTGGATCCACCATAATGTAATCAGTCCTGCTAGTTCAAAGAGCAATGTGAACCTGCCACTGGGCAAGTGAACATGACTCAATAATTCCTTAGGCAAAGTAAGCATTATTCTGACAGATTCTGGACTTTAGTGGAGGTTTAGAGATTTTCTGGCAATGACAAGATATATATTCAAGACATGAAATATTTTGCTATCCTCTGAAAATCATACCCTGAACTGCTTTTGGTTCAGATATGCCACCCCTCCCTACGCACTCTGCTAGAGAGTTTCAGATAGCAGGAAGTCAGCTCTGGCATATCAGCATTTTTAAGCTTGGGCCAGGAGTTCACCTGAATATTTACATTTGTTTACTGTCTTCAGGGCCCACTTAGAAAGGCAGGGCCCTTTTTTGCCCCACCCAAAGAAGATACCTGGCTTTGTCCCTAGAAGGCCCAGTCCACGATGGACTGGACTGGAAGCCCTTTGCAGGCTTCTGGAAATAAAAGAAGTGAGGAGGAAGAAGAAGGGGGCATCTTATTCCAGTTTGGGTCTGATGTCTGACTGGTGCACATGGTTGGGGGTCCAGCAGCCATCTTGGCTTAGGATCCTGATCCAAGTATGTGGTGTGGGTCAGGCTCAGGATTTAAAGTTTGGGGTTTTCCTGACCTTGGATTGTATTGCCAGAACTTGCTTGAGTAAAGCTTTTTTGGAACTTTGCTGAATTTGTGAGTCTTCACCCACTGGTCATCAGTTTTTTTTTGGGCATAAGGGGGTTCGTTTCTGCTCCCTGGTATTGTTGGGGAATGCAGTGCTCTACCCAGCATAGCTGTTTCTCGACACCCAAGCACCTCCAGGAGTAATCTCTGAATACACCATGAATAAGCCTGGAGCACCTCTGGGATTGTCTCCCAAAGCCAAACAAATAAAAATGTTTGGGCCCAGATTATTTTGGCAGCTATAATCTTCACCCAATTTATCCTTCTCTTTATATTGCAAAGTACCATTCATCCAAGAAAGTACTCAATGCTTGAGTCAGCATGAATTAATAAACGAAAGAATCAATCTACTAATCATTCATTTCAGTAACCTGGTAATCTAAGTTACAGTTTTTAAAACTTTAGCTCTGTTTTTCAGAACCCAAGTGCCTAATGCCAGACAAATAAATAAAAACAACACATACAAACAAATGAAATACTACTCAACTATAAGAAGTGGTGAAATTTGTTATTTGCAAAAACATGAAACTAGCTGGAGGATGTTCTACTGAGTTAAATAAAAAGAGAAAGACAGTTACTGAATGATTTCACTCATACATAGAATATGAAGAAACAAAACATCAGGAGACTAAACAGGACAAACAAAACACGAAACCCTTGTTTGGTCCTCAGAACCAAGGTTATCATAGGGGTGTTCTAATGGACTGTGGTATAGGAATATCTGTACTTTGGTAATGAGTGTGGTGTGACAACTTACAAAGAGGTAAGTAAAAACACACTCGTGCTTTCATATGGTGATATAAACTAACATTATATCATTATAAGTATTAAGTAAATAAATTGATGTCTTTAAGATGCTTTTTTGGTCCAAGATAAGATGCCTAGAGAAATAGGAGTAACCTATTTCTAACGAAAAATAAAGCTGGGCTAAAATTTTTTCTAATAATTTAAAATAGAGAAAAGAATTTTTTGCTTTTGCAGAGAGATTTCCCACATAGTTTCTTTTTTTGTGGAGGGGTCACACCCAGCAATGCTTAGGGGTTACTCCTGGTTCTGCACTCAGGAATTACTCCTGGTGGTGCTCGCAAGACCTTTTGAGATACCAGGGATCGAATCTGGGTCAGCTGCGTGCAAGGCCTACGCCCTACCCACTGTGCTATCACTCCAGACCCTCCCATATAGTTTCTTTAAATTGTAAGCATCTATATCAAGAATATTCAATATTCAATGAAGCACTTGACAATGCAACCAAAAATGAGAGGAAAGAGAACTAAGGGGGCTAGTAGAACGTGTTACCTGCTCAGTCTGCAATGGTACGGACCTTTGTTCTTAAAAGCAGTTCTCTGAGGAAGGCAGTTAAATTGGCTACCTCCTGGTGCTAAAAAATACTGCAAAGCCCATTGCAGAGTTACAGGACTTGATCCCTTTACATCATTCAAAGGGCATTGTGATGCACTATAGGTTAGAAATTTCTGCTAGGCAATGCCTTCAGGTCTTGGTTTAAGGCAAGCAGAGATCTTTTGAGTGTGCCTAGGTTGCATTTGAATAAAAGGGTGAAAATTGTGTAAATATAAACCATAAGGACAGATATCCTAATCTATTTTATTAGTAGGAATTTCTTTCTATAAAGATTATTCCAAGGAGAACATAAGGTCAAAGATCTGGGGGTACTGTACTGACGAGTTAGGATTGAGGAAGTATGTTTGGCAGGAAGGACAAATTCCATTCAGCTTGTCCAAGATGAGATTAGGCCCTATCCTGCTGTTACTGAAGACATCAAGGTAGGTTTTCAGTTCAGATGTAGTCCAAATCAATAGATAGAGCATCACAATAGTGCTAGATAATAATAGTCATTACCCAAGAAGAGCAGACTGGCAGGAAGTTAGTCCTTTTATACCAACTTTTATCAAAAACAGCTCAAAGCACGTTTTATCCACTCAGCTGATTGAAGACATGGCCAAGCTTAGTAGCATTTGTGAGTAGGAAGAAAAGTGTTTCTATAAAGTTTCACCTGACATTTCAGAGAGAACAGGTGTTAGTTTAGATCTCCCTTAGAAGCCAAACATACAAGAACCAGATGCAAAATTGTTTAATACTGGAGTCTTGGTGGTGTAAGATTTGTTGAAAGCAGATATAGGGAACATTTTAAATATAAAATGATATCCTAGACTCATTCTAATAAAAATGATAGTAGTTCTCTTTGTTGGATAAGTACCTTCAGTGTGCCAGGCTTTGTGCTAGTTCTTTGACACAGTATCTCAAGTCCACACCATGGCTATAGAAAGTAAATATGCCCAGCTAAAGAGAAAGCAGGAAACAAAGGAACTTGACTGCAGTCATGCAACTAGACTGTTAGGAGTCTAGGATTTCAATACAGCTGAGAGTGACACAGAAGTCCAGGTTGAATAACTCTGTGATTACAATCTACTAAATTTAAATTAAAAAATAAGAACACGAGATTTTTATGCAGATGCAAAAAAAAATTCCATGTTCTTTTTGATATTGTACATGACAATTTATATCAAGCGGCCATGACTCTCCATTCCTGTCTCTGTGTTGCTCTGCCTAAATTTCATCTCATATTTTCTCATATCCCTATTATTTATTGGATCAGTAGTTGTGGTTTAGGTGCATGCTATTACTTTCTTTAGTACCACGCAAATGCTCCAGCTTCTCTGCTTAAATTCCTGTGTTACTTCCAGTCAAGCTATTTATTCTCTCACCCACTCCCCCAAACCTAGCACTTTTATGTCTGTATTCCAGCATACAAGATTTATTATTGATTGATGTCCATTTCCTTGATTTGTTTCTCTGTGTAACACAGATGTATTTGTCTTTGTACTTCTGGCTTATTTTGCTCAGCAGGATATTTTCTAGCTCTATTCAGTTGCCATGAATTCTATTGATATTTTTTGTGACTGCATAGTATTCCATTGCTTATATGCACCACAGTTGGATATGCATACACTTATGGAAATACATATATTTAGTTTAAAAGATTAATTAGATAAACCTGATGAAAGGGGATGGATAGAGTGATTGATGGGACTTTTACTCCACCAGAAAATCGATATTGTTTGCGAAGAAAGCTTTGGTAACAGGGGTCCTGTAAATCAGTGCTACCCACTGTATTTGGGGGACCTCTTAATCTGTGTAACCTCTCCCAGTGATGACTCCTTTGAGATAAATTCACTTTAGAGGAACTGGAGCAAGCACCATGGGTAGAGCATTTGCCTTGCAACGGCCAACCTGGGCTTGATCCTTGAATCTCATATGGTCCCATATTGGCATTTCCCTGAGCACCACCAGGAGTAATTCCTGAGTGCAGAGCCAGGAATAACTCCCTGAGCATCTCCGGGTGTGGCCAAAAAAGGGCAAAAATTAATTAAGTAATTAATTGACTAATTACTTACTTACTTAATTAATTAATCCTCTTTAAAGACTTCAGCACCTGTAGCCACTAGTTCCCTTTGATACGGGAAAGCTAGTCTTGGTTAGATTGGCATATATAGGCAAATGTATGTAAATGTTTGCCCTTGTTCTTCTGATGATTGTTGCTTTAAGACAATAAATAAGGTATGGTATCAAGAACCAGGGCTCTTAGCCTACAAGGCTGTGAACCCCCCTGACTTTTTCCTCTTATTTTTGTCTCTTTTCTTAATCCTCATGGTACCTCTGCTTCAGATGTGATTGCTTGGGCTTGTTCCCAGATGCCACAACTTCTTTATCCATTCATCAACCATTATTAACATTTGGGTTCCTTTGATATCCTGGCTATTGTACTAAGAGCTGCAACAAATGTAGGTTTTTACATACCTTTTCCAGTAGTTTTTGTATGTGGTGGGTAGGTATAGAAGTGAAATAACTGGGTCAAATGGGAGTTCCATTCTTTCTCTCTCTTTCTTTCTTTCTCTCTCTCTTTCTTTTCTTTCTTTCTTTCTTTCTTTCTTTCTTTCTTTCTTTCTTTCTTTCTTTCTTTCTTTCTTTCTTTCTTTCTTTCTTTCTTTCTTTCTTTCTTTCTTTCTTTCTTTCTTTCTTTCTTTCTTTTCTTTCTTTCTTTCTTCTCTCTCTCTCTTTCTTTCTTTCTTTCTTCTTTCTTTGTTTCTTTCTCACCTTCTTTCTCCCCTCTCCTCCCTCCCTCCTTCCCCCTCCCCCTCCCCCTCCCTCCCTTCCTCCCCTCCCTCCCTCCCTCCTTCCCTGCTTCCCTCCCTCCCTCCTTCCCTCCTTCTCTCCTTCCCTCCCTCCCTCCCTCCCTCCCTCCCTCCCTCCCTCCTTCCTTCCTTCCTTCCTTCCTTCCTTCCTTCCTTCCTTCCTTCCTTCTTTCTCTCTTTCTTATATCCATATTGTTTTCCATAGAGGCTGGACCAGGTGACATTAAAAACCAACAGTGAATGAAGGGTCTTTTACACCAAGTTCCCTTCACTAGTACTGTTTTTGGCTATTTGGAATAATGTATGTCATTAATATTTAAAAATGATTGATGTGAGGTGATACCTCATTGTCATTTTGATTTGTGTTTCCTTGATACTAATTGATAATTTACACTTTTCCATATAATGAATGGCCATCCATATGGCTTCTTCATGAACAAGATATTAAAATATTATTTTAAAATTAGAAGTCTACTCATAAATAACTTTTCTCCAGGATCCAGTGTTAGCTCACAGTTTTGGGGGTCATCCTCTTTTCACTTAAATTAATGTTCCTTCCCTTGTGACATCATCCTGAAATCTTCCTCACCTGCATAGGACATTTAATTATTCTTTTAAAAAACAATTATGGTGGGGCCGGGCCATAGCCCAGCGAGTAGGGCGTTTGCCTTGCCGCGGCCGGCCCATGCCGCCCGGGTTCAATCCCGGCATCCCATATGGTCCCCGAGGCACCGCCAGGAGTGATTCCTGAGTGCAGAGCCAGGAGTAACCCCTGAGCATCGCGGGGTGTGGCCCCAAAAAGCAAAAAAAAAAAAATTATGGCTATAATTCAGATAATAGAGAAAAGCAACCAGGAACATTTGAAAACATGGGAACATCCTTCTGAAATACTTCCATTGAGGACACTACTATTAATATTTGAGCTCATTAAGTCATAACCATTATTGGGATAGGGGACCACATTATACTTAGATTCCCATGAAGGCTAGCCTTACAATTACAGTCTTTTTCTAGAACGGTGCTGATTATTTCTGACCTGCTTTCCTGAAACATCCCCTTTCTTTAATACCTTTGAATGTGGTCATTTCTATCTGGCAGGGGATTCTGCCATTTCCTTTGTTCCCTTATTGACTTCTACCTCTCTAATATAAATGTCTTTTTTTTTTTTTTTTTTTGCTTTTTTGGGTCACACCCAGCAATGCTCAGGGGTTACTCCTGGCTCTGCACTCAGGAATTACTCCCTGGCGGTGCTCAGGGGACCATATGGGACGCTGGAGATCAAACCCGGTCTGGCACAGGCCGGCTGAGTGCAAGGCAAATGCCCTACCCGCTGGGCTATCGCTCCGGCCCTATAAATGTCTTTTAAGTTAATGAGTACTATAGCCACTAAGAGGGTGAGGATTCCCACTAGAGGATTCCTGAGTGAGTAATATAGTACGTTACCTAGATTCTCCTTTCAGGACAGAAGTATTTCCACATCTGTTATGTGTCATTTTTTTTCTCCCTCTTGAAAGGTCATAACTGAACCTCCAAGAATTTACCCTGACTAAGAGAAATCAACTTTCATGCTCCATAATCCTGTGGCAAGTAGCCCATGCCATTGCTTTGTCAATATGAGAATACCAAGGTCCAAATACAGGGCTTCAGTTTATACAACCATAAGGAGCCAGTCCAGCTCCAAATATGTTTGTGGAATCAACTGGTTCACACTGAACTTTTGATCTGTTTTCTCCTCAGTTTATTATCTTTCTGTTATATAATAGAGATAGATTAATAAGCCACCTCCACAAATTTCTCTGTTTCAAAGTCTGTGCCCAGGGACCTGATTTAAGGCATGGCTTGAGGAAATCAGCTCTTCTGTGGTGGTGATGATGATAGTAATCAGGGACTTGCATGTGTATCATCAGGAATTGTGACTAGTGGAGCCAATATTGCACTTGGATTTGTAGAGTGTCGGGGTGCTCCGCGGGGTCCCCGACAGTGCCGGGAAGCGAGTTCCCTTCTACCTCGAAGCCGGCGAGAGCGGATGAAAACTCAGGAATCCGATGCAGTTTTAAAAGGCTTTACTTATCACAGGTTCAGGCATACAAATCAGCAAAAGGAAAAACCCGATGCTTAGGATTCCAGGCTAGAACCCCAGCCACGTGTAGGCCAAGATGGCGACCACCACGTGTAAAAGCTTCCAAGGGGAATGCACGCTCACAAGGAGACAGATCCCACAAGGAAGAAGAAGGGCGCGAGGCGGGAACTGGCTAGTTTATATCCCTGTAACTCAGACCTTCCCCCACTGTTATGGAAAGCAGGGAGGGTCCAATGCCCTTAGGTAATCCCTCCCCTGCACCTCACCTAGGGCCTTTACTGTGCTAATGTTTTGAGCGAAATCTGCTTAGGAATGCTTTTGAAGTGTAGAGAAGGGGGTTTCTGAGATGGCATGTCCTTGACCAACACCAATGCCAGTTAAATATTTCTCCAAGCCTTCACAAGTCTCCTCTACTTCATTGTAGTTTTATATTTTAGTTGCCTTTGAGTATATCAGGGGAGCCATGCTTGTTTGCTTGGAAGCAAACAGCATTTCTCTCTGGTCTAATTACTTAGGTGTCCTACGTGGCCAGGCTAATATGCTGGTAAGATCTAGCTAGTCCCACGATGATTGTGATAGCATGGGAGAATATTTATACCAGCTAGTACAGCATACATGGTCGGATAAACTGCCACATTTAGACTACCCCCTTATCTACGGAGTGATTTGCGGGAGGCAATCCAGAGCAGATGCAGCGGCCCTTAGGAGTCCTGCAACAGTAGAGCAGTGCTGGGTGTCAAACTCAGCATGGGTGTCAAACTCAGGGTTGAAGTCATGGAAGACAACTGAACCTCATGTTCAGGTAAGGAAGTGAATTCCTTTTTTTTTTTTTTTTTTTTTTGGTTTTTGGGTCACATCTTGCAATGCTCAGGGGTTTACTCCTGGCTCTGCACTCAGGAATTACTCCTGATGGTTCTCGGGGACCATATGGGATGTCAGGGATTGAACCCGGGTTGGCCACATGCAAGGCAAACACTCTACCTGCTGTGCTGTTGCTTGGGCCCCGGAAGTGAATTCTTAACTGAATTTTGGAATTCCTATCACACTCTAGCAGACTATTGGAGGGCCTCCTAGCTGGTGTTGAGTTAAGTAGGGACAGTCCATGGCTTTCAATTGTACAGTAATGGTTAATATTTCCCCTTATGGTATAAAAGGATAGGTTATGAGTAGAGCAGAATAAATGTACAGATAAAGTTTCTCAAGTGTATGACTCACATGTTCTGGGTTTGATCCTAGGCACTGAAAAAAAAAGAAAATGATGGGGGGTGATAGTTCAGTGTTAGAATACCTACCTATCTTATAGGCACAAGTCTCTGGCACCACCACACATGCTGAGTTTGATTCATCGCATTGTCTCACAGGCTGAGAGAGACTCAGATAGCACCACTTGTCTAGGATCCCTGGCACCACAACAAGAGAAGTACACTAACCCCAGCACATAGCACACTTCAACCAAATGCATGCAAGCACCACAGCTAAAACATGTGGCTTCTGGAAGGCACTGTAACTAAATGATGCTGTTATTTACAACAACAAAATGTGTGACTTTTTTACTTACAGCATCAATAAAAATGAGTGTAAGGGGGAAAGCTTTTAAAAGCTATATCCACATAATCCGTAGTTTGAGTAGTACCATTATGTCTAAGAGCAGTTCAGATACATCTATTAAGTATATTTATTTAATCACTAAAGTGTGCAAAGCATTTCACGAATCTTCTTTTTTGCCAGTGGAGGATCTTTCCTCACTGACAATTGACCACTAACTTATTAGGCTCGTGGTTGCTGTATGATTGCGGCACCTACATGAAAGATGGCAGGGGCTGAAGAGATACTACAGTGATTAAGGTTCTTTTTCTTAATTTTATTTTAATTTTTATTATACCATGTGAGATATACAGTTACAAGGATGTTCATAATTGGGTCTCTGCCATACAGTGTTCCAGCACCCATCCCTCCACCAGTGCCAAATTCCCACCACCCATGTCCTAAACATGCCCCCACCACCCAAACCTGCTTGCCCCTATTGCAGGCACATTTTACTTCTCTCTTAGTCTCTGTTCCTGTATTTCTCTCTCTTCTGTTACACTTTGTGGCTTGCCCTACAGATACTAATGACGTATGATGTGTCTCTGTGAATATTCAATAGTAAGTTCTAGTGTGACATCATAATTCCTCATACCCATAACCTTTCCAGTTGGTTGCAACTAGAATAATCATTACAGTGTATAAATGAGAAAGATTCTGGGAAGGACCTGGTGCTAAAATGCCACCATTTTATTTTTATTTTATTTATTTATCTATTTTATTTTTTTGGTGGCAACATTAACTTGCACGTTTACCTAAAGAAAAATTCAGCAGCAGGGTAGAAATTCAAAGCTTTTATGGTAAAGATCGCGGCGGCAAACAAGAATAAATAGATGTTAGGATCGCGTTTCTCTTTTTAAAGATTAGGGGTTATTTTTTTAAAAAATACAACAACCGCGCCACATCTGCGGACAATCCCAAGCCCTTAGAGGGACGTCTGCAGGGGGCACCCCGCCCAGGGAGCCGATGAAAGGAACTGGCTCAGTACCCAGGTGCTTGCAAGCTCTGGGGTTTGGAGGGCCCTGGACTGGTCGTATAAGTCGGGGTTGGCTGTCGTAAAATTTGCACAGAGTCAGGGTGGACGGAAACCAGCCCCCGCCCACCAAGATCGTTTGTACCTTGTCTTTCACTCAAGAGTTAGGAAGCAGGGGCTGGAGTGATAGCACAGCAGGTAAGGCGTTGGCCTTGCACACGGCTGACCCAGGTTCGATCCCTGGCATCCCATATGGTCCCCAAGCACCGCCAGGAGTAATTCCTGAGTGCAGAGCCAGGAGTAACCCTTGAGCGTCACCGGGTGTAACCCCCCCCACCCAAAATAGCCAAAAAAAAAAAAAGAGTTAGGAAGCACAGCTCAAGGCCTAGAAAAACAGGTTGAAATGGAGGTCAAGGATGGCTTGGGGATGGGGCCAGAGCAATAGCACAGTGGGGCGGTGTTTGCCTTGCATGTGTCTGATCCAGGTTCAACCCCCAGCATCCCATATGGTCCCCTGACCACCGCCAGGAGTAATTCCTGAGCAAAGAGCCAGGAGTAACCCCTGAGCATTGCCAGCTGTGACCCCAAAAGAAAAAAATAGAAGGAGAAAAGCAAGGGGGGCCAGTAGTAAAGGGCTGTCTTCCTGCTAGGGTGGGAAAAAAAAAATCTAATTAAATCTTAGACTATTTGAAAGCTGGCATTGATCTCTCCCAGCGGCTTCCAGACATGTAACCACCTTTTTTTCAATGCTGTCGGTCAAGTCTCCTTGTGACTTCCTGTATTTTCTACACAGTTACCTACTGCTTTGCCTTTTGCTTTAACCTCAAAAAACCAATCTATTAGTTTCAAATTCATCTTCTCTATTTGTTTCAGTCTTCATGTAATGTGAAGAGTTAGAATCTTGTTCTGGATTAGGCTTTGGGTTAAGGGAATGTATTTGTTTGATATGATCTATCCAGATCATTCAATAACACTGAATTTATTATGATTTGTGTGCTTACTAAAGTAAAAATACTTTTCCTTCACATTCACCACTTGGCTATTTGTCATAGGAGGTCTGTGTCAGCTTTTTTTTTTTTCCTTTTTTAAATTTTTTTTTTACAATTACAAAGATATACAATTAAAAAGTTCATATTTGGGTTTTGGTCATACAGTGTTCCAGCACCCATCCCGCCACCAGTGGGTCTGTGTCAGTTTTGACATGCCTTCCTTACTATAGTAGTCGTTTCTATCTTTTGATTTAAAGTGAGAAACACATGACTATTTTCACTTAAACACTTAAAGATCACTGCAAGGTTACTAATAATCAGTATTATGTTACTTCAGGTATTAGGGGTATCAAAAAGGAGAAATATAAGTGCTACAGGCTTATGGGCTTATTTGCTGTTTAATATGGAATTTGGTCTGTGGTAACTACTGCCAACAATTACAATAATAACGTAACAGGTCACTCATCAAAGATTACCATACAGCTATAATAATAATGATAACCTTAAAAGTAGTGGAAGAATTACTAAAATGTGACACACAAACAAGCACATGCCACTGGAAAAATGGTACCAGTAGACTTGCCTGAAGTAAAGTTGCCACAATTCTTCAATTTGAATAGAAAAGCTATCATTAGCTAATTATAAATTATGCCTCAATTAAAATGGGAGGAAATACCTACAAATCACAACAAAATAAGATAAGTCTGTACCCCTTCTGCCATCCTACCATCCTGATAATAAGTAAATAATACCAAATAATAATTACAATAACAGTATAACATGCAAAGGAATATTGGTCTTATGTAAGAAAGGAAAGAAAAGTCAAAGTAACCTGAATTCTATCTAATCAGAAAGATTAGACAAGTTTAATTATTCTAAAAAATAACTGACTTGAACTCTGTAAACATGACAATGTCAGGAAAGATAAGAAAGGCTGAGAAAATCTAGATTAAGAGACTAAAGCTTAAGGACAAATGTAAGCACTGTGTAATTCGGACTAGGTCCTGGCTAACATTGTACCTGATCTGTAGCAGATACCTTGTTAAGACTGAGGTTTGCTTCTCCAACTATAATTATTGCCTGCTGGCAAATCATAGTTCATTCCCTAAGAATTTCCCTTGGCTAAAAAGAAGTTGCCTTTAGGATACACACCCTTGCCGGCAGCCAGCACCCAGAGACTGGTTGATATGGGGAATACAGAATTTCTATTCTCCTTGTTTCCAGTTTGGGACATTTCCAAGGTTCCACTCTTGCTTCAGATCACCCCATGTCATTGACTGAGGCCTCTGATGCAAATGATTCACAGTCCAGCTGGTCTGTTTTCCAGATCCTATTTTTCTTTATTCCTTTACAAGTGTTGCTATAGGAACATACCCCCCCAGTAGACTGTCCCTTGTACATTTCTGACTCAGAAGGTGTTTCCCAGGAAACTCTTAAGATATCAAATCTGAACAAAAGGCTTTCTGCATTTAGAAGCTCCACATTTCATTCTTTACTTGATTTTATTCAACTGTTTGCAGGAAACCAATAGATGAATGGTGATCTAAAGGATACTCTATTATGACAAGGCTTCCAAGAAGGTGCAAGAAAAAAAAATTCTATCCAGTGGGGAATGAGTAGAATTCTCAAATTTTTAGTGTCCTAAAATCTTATTAGGAATAAAAATTTCAGCCTTTTTCCACTTTGTAGAAGTACATGCTCTCTTTTAAACCTATCTCTCTCTCCCCTCACATTTCTCTAAGTAAACCTCTTTAATTAAAAATATTTAAAAATAAAATTGAAATTTTAGAACTATCTAATATTTATCAAAACAGTTAATGAATTTCACTTTATCAGACAAATATATAAATGCTTGCAGAGAACCTACTAGGTATATATTACTGCATTGACTCAGGGGTAATAAAGAAAATATAAGAGGTTTGGATTGAATATTGTGAGAATTATATCTCTGCCAGTTGTACCTTGGCTATAAAGTTAGGCAATAAAACCTACCCCCTGAGGGTCATTCATATCAGGACTGTACTTGTGTACTGGTGAGTACTTGTGACTGGTCTTGCTTGGTTTGCAAGAGTTGCTTATCACAGGTTAGAGGACAGTGTAGACCTCAAAAGCTATATAAAACATGTCTCATGCTCAGTCCATGAGGAAAATTGTAGTTGTACACTTTTGAACAAGAGTTGGAAGAACAATACAATGAATATCCTTTCACCATTCTAGTCTTGCCAGAGTTGTAATATTTTCTTTTGCTACATAATTATTTTCATTTGAATCTCTTGAAAATATATATTATGCTATCTATGTAATTTTGTGGTGTTTTAGTTTTATTTTGTGACCACACCTGGCTGTTTTCAAGTATTCTGGCTCTGAGCTCAGGGATCACTCCTGGGGGGGACTTGGTACTATATCAATAGTCAGGGGATCAAACCCATGTCAAGGGAAGTGCCCTGCCCACTGTATTATTGTTCTGGATGGAACATGATCCAAGAACCTTAACCCTTAACATTGCGGTGTGTGTTTCCTAATGAAAATGGCATTTTCTATTAACTACGGCATGCTGGCTTGTTGCAGGACTCCTCTAAGAGCCCCTTTCTCTACCCTATGTGAGTTTTCCAGGCGGATCTTGGCTCAAGACATTAGCATATAAAAAGACATTGGGTGAGGTGCTGGGAGAAATTACTTGAGGGCATTTGACTCTGCCAGGAGAAGTTTACATTTGGC
>JAJIBD010006071.1:0-63415 GCA_021461705.1 Cryptotis parvus
TTTTCACCTTTGAAGATGCCTTTAGCTTCAATGTCGTGGAGGGTTTTTCCTATATTTTCTTCAATGTACTTTATGGATTCAAGTCTGATATTCAGATCTCTAATCCATTTTGATCTGATTTTTTGGGCATGGTGTTAGACACAGGTCCAAATTCATTTTTTTACATGTCACTGCCCAGTTTTCCCAACATCACTTGTTGAAGAGGCTTTCCTTACTCCATTTTAGACTTGTTGCACCTTTATCAAAGATTAAATGATCATGTGTTTGAGGTTGGGTATCAGGATACTCAATTCTATTTCATAGGTCCACAGGTCTGTTTTTATTCCAATACCATGCTGTTTTAATTACTACTGCCTTGTAGTACAGTTTGAAGTTGGGAAAGGTGATGCCTCCCATCTTCTTTTTCCCGAGGATTGCTTTAGCTATCCTTGGGGGTTTATTGTTCCATACAAATTTCAGGAGTATTTGGTCAATTTCTTTGAAGAATGTCATGGGTATCCTTATAGGGACTGCATTGAATCTGTACAGAGCTCTAGGGAGTATTACCATTTTGACAATGTTGATTCTCCCCATCCATGAGCAGGGAATATGTTTCCATTTCCTTGTGTCCTCTTTTATCTCTTTGAGCAGTGTCTTGTAGTTTTCTTTGTACAGGTCCTTTACACACTTGGGTAGGTTGATTCCTAGGTATTTGATTTTCTGTGGCACAATTGTGAATGGAATTGTTTCCTTAATATCCTTTTCTTCTCTTTCGTTATTTGTATATAGGAAAGCCACCAACTTTTGGGTGTTATTTTGTATCCTGCCACTCTACTATATGCATCTATTGTTTCTAGGAGTTTTTGAGTAGAAAGTTTAGGTTTCTCTAGGTATAATATCATGTCATCTGCAAATAATGATAGCTTGGCCTCTTCCTTGCCTATCTGGATGCCCTTGATGTCCTTTTCTTCTCTGATTGCTATGGCAAGTACTTCCAGTACTATATTGAATAAAAGGGGTGAGATTGGGCAACCTTGTCTTGTCCCTGGTCTCAGGGGGAAGGCTTTCAACTTTTCCCCCATTGAGAATGATACTCGCTGTGGGCTTTTGGTAGATGGCTGTAACTATCTTGAGGAAAGTCCCTTCAATTCCCATATTCTGGAGGGTTTTAATCATGAAAGGGTGCTGGATCTTATCAAATGCTTTCTCTGTGTCTATTGATAGGATTATATGGTTTTTATTTTTTCTTTTATTGATATGATGTATTATGTTGATTGACTTGTGATTGTTGAACCATCCTTGCATTCCCGGGATGAATCCTACTTGGTCATGATGTATAATCTTCTTGATGATTCTTTGGATTCTGTTTGCTATAGCATCCGTGTTCATCAGGGATATTGGTCTGTAGTTTTCTTTGTTTGTGTTGTCTCTCCCTGCTTTGGGTATCAGGGTGATATGTGCCTCATAGAAGCTGTTTGGGAGTGTTTCTGTTTCTTCTATTTCCTGGAAGAGCTTGAAAAGGACTGGCAGTAGGTCCTCCTTAAAGGTTTGGTAGAGTTCACTAGTGAATCCGTCTGGACCTGGGCTTTTGTGTTTGGGCAGACTTTTAATTACTGTTTCTATTTCCTCAATGGTGATAGACTTATTCAGGTATTGGAGGTCTTCTTGTTTCAGCCGTGGGAGGTTATAGGACTTCAGGAATTTATCCATTTCCTTCTAGATTCTCATGTTTCAAGGCATACAGGCTCTCAAAGTAATCTCTGATGATCTTTTGGATTTCTGTGGTTTCTGTTGTGATGTCACCGTTTTTATTTCTGATTCTGTTTATTTGGGTTCTCTCTTTCCCTGTCCTTACAAGTCTTGCCAATGGCTTGTCAATCTTGTTTATCTTTTCAAAAAAACCAGCTCTTGGTTTCATTAATCTTTTGGATTGTTTTTTTTGGTTTCCAACTCATTGATTTCCTCTCTAAGTTTTATTATTTCCTTTTTTCTGCCTGGGTTTGGCTCCTTTTGTTGGTCTTTTTCTAATGTCTTCAGCTGTGTAGTCAGGTTATTTATGTGGGCGCTTTCTTGTTTCCTGATGAATGCTTGCAGAGCTATAAACTTCCCTCTTAACACGGCTTTTGCCGTGTCCCACAGTTCTTATAGTTGGTGTCTTCATTTCCATTTGTTTCCAGAAATCTTTGGATTTCCTGTTTGATTTCTTCTATGACCCATTTGTTGTTCAGGAGTGAGCTGTTCAGTTTCCAGGTGTTTGGTTAGACTCCCTGTTTCTGTGTACGGTTAACTTCCATTTTCAGTGCATCATGGTCTGAAAAGATAGCTGACACAATTTCTATCTTTTTATTTTATTGAGGTATGCTTTGTGGCTCAGCATGTGGTCTATCTTGGAGAATGTTCCATGTGCACTAGAGAAAAATGTGTATTCAGCTTTTTTGGCATGTAAAGCCCTGTATATATCCACTAGCTCTCTTTCTTCCCTTTCTTCCTTGAGGGCCAATATTTCCTTGGTGAGTTTCAGTCTTGTTGGTCTATCCATCGTTGATAGAGCAGTGTTGAAGTCTCCAACTATTATTGTGCTATCTTAATGTCTTCTTTGAGGTTTCTTAGCAGTTGTTTTTATATATTTATATATTTTGCTGGCCCCTCGTTGGGTGCATATATGTTTAGTAGTGTAATTTCTTCTTGGTGTACATACCCCTTAAGTAATAAGAAATGGCCTTTGTTGTCCCTTCTAACCTTTTTCAGCCTGAAGTCTATATTATCTGATACTAGTATGGCCACACCAGCCTTTTTGGAGGAGTTGTTTGCCTGGAGAATGGTCTTCCACCCTTTGACTTTGAGTCTGTGTTTGTTCTGATTATTCAGATGCGTTTCTTGTAGACAGCAGAATGTTGGGTTCAATTTTTTAATCCATTTTGTTACTCTGTGTCTCTTAATTGGTGCATTTAGACCATTGACATTGAGAGAGATTATTGTCATAGGATTTTTTGTCATCTTTCTGTTTGTGCTTGTTGTGCTTATGGGTTTGGTTGTATTACAGTAGATCCTTCAGTCCTTCTTTTAAGGTTAGTTTTGAGTCCATGAAGTTCCTGAGTTGTTACTTATCCATGAAGTTGTGTATCTTTCCTTCATATCTGAATGTGAGTCTGGCTGGGTAAAGAATTCTTGTTGAGGCCTGCATGTTCATTGAGCCTTTTCACAATATCCCACCATTGTTTTCGGGCTCTGAGAGTTTTATCAGAGAAGTCTGCTGTAAATCTTAGAGATGTTCCTTTGTACGTGATTTCCTTCTTTGATCTTGCTGCTTTCAGTATTCTATCTGTATCTACAGTTTTTGTCATTTTTATTAAGATGTGTCTTGGAGTATTTTTGTTGGGGTTTCTTTTAGCTGGTATCCTATGGGCCTCCTGGATATTGAGGCAAGCGTTCTTTAGTTCCGGGAACTTCTCAGCAATGATGGCTTTGACAGTTTCTTCTTCATCAGGGTTTTCTTCTTGGCCTTATGGGACCTTAATGATCCGTATGTTGTTTCTTCTGGCTTCATCCCGATTATCTCTTGTTGTCTGTTCGGTAATTTGAGTCTTTTTTCTATCTTCTGGTGTTGTGTAGTGAATCTTTGGAACTCGTCCCCGAGATCACTAATTCTTTCTTCAGGAGCTATTATTCTGCTATGCTGGCTTTCCATTATGTTTTTCATTTCATTTACCTCATTTTTAATAACTGTCATTTCCATTTGCATTTTCCTCACTTCTTCTATCATGTCCTCTTGTATTTTATTGAGTTTGCATTGCATTGCTTCTTTGAATTCCTTATGAATTCTTAACACTTCTTTCCGAAATTCCTTATCAGAGAGGTTATACAATTCATTGGTATTGCTTGGCTCATCTGGACTAGTGATTTCACTCACAGAGCTTGATGGAATTTTGCGTTGCTTTACCATTATGACTATTGTAGGTTGCAAATATGGGGTCTTGGATGACAGGATAGTACAGTTAGTAGATGTCTGGTCTGTTTACAGAGTTTGGGTGGGTAGCAAGGATGTAGGAACCAAGGTTCACTGGTACCTCATGCAAGATAGGTAGTAAGAGGGGTCGCAGGACGCTACTGCATCCGCGCGGGTTTTGAGTTTTTGGGATGTTCCCGGAAGCGCAGGGTCCAAAAAGGGTCCACGGGGAAACCAAGGCAGTTTGCCTTGGTTCCCGTTGATGGAGTTTCCGCTCTTCCCTGGGGCAACTTGGGTCCGCTGGAGATGCAGGGGGTCACACACACACCTGTGAGGGAGACTGCCGCTGTGGGAGAGACTGCCGCTGGTCCCGGAAGCGCAGGGCTCAATGGGTCCAAGAGTGAAACCAAGGCAGTTTGCCTTGGTTCCCGTTGATGGAGTTTCCGCTCTTCCCTGGGGCAACTTGGGTCCGCGGAGACGCAGGGGTCACACACACACACCTGTGGGGAGACTGCCGCTGTGGGGGAAACTGCCGCTGTGGGGGAGACTGCCGCTGGTCCCGGAAGCGCAGGGCCCCTCCGCCCTCTATTCTGAACTTCTATCTCCCTCTTCCACTCTTAAGAACTTATAAAATTAAGTGACTATGATGGTTTCACATCTCAGTGAATACACTAGCAACTACTTTATCTGTTTCTCTAACTTATTTTTTGCCCATTTAATAGATTTATAGAGGCATTGCTAGGAGTTAAACTTCAGGTTTCACACATGAAAAGTCATTTTTCTATTGCTGATCCACATGCCTGGCCCCTTAATATTTTTAAAATATGAATTATATATGTGAGATACCTATTTATCCTACCCCTCAAGGTGTTGCAGGTGTGGCTGCAGTGCACAGCTGTGTCGGCAGGTGGCAGACAGGAGACAGGCTTTGTCTACACCCCCAGGGTTCTGCCTCGTGGGCCCTGGATGGCTGATGGTCTGACATAGAAAAGACTGGGTCCCCTGGGATGAACCTAGAGTCATGGCAGAGCCTGGCAAAGCTACCTGAGGAGAGTTCAATATGCCCAAAACAGTAACAATAATGGACCTCATTCCCAACGAATGGAGATGTTACTGGCACCTGCTTGAGCAAATCAATGAACAATGGGAAGGCAAGTGACAAATGACCCCCAAATAATCCACAGGAATCTTCCAAGTTTCTTAATTTTTATCTGTGAAGTCCTTTTTACAACAACATAGTCACAAATTCTGGGAATCTTTATGCAACCAATATTCTGCATACCATACTTGTCTATCTTCCAAAAAAGTCAGGAGGCATCCATAGTACATAGTGTTTGGACATGGGTTAGGAGGAATACTCATGATTTTTACTGGCATTCTATTTTTAAAATGAGCTATAGAACTGGAATAGAAGTTGGTTGCCAATAAAACCCTTAGAGAGGGGCCAGAACAATAGCACAGTAGGTAGGGCACTTGCCTTGCACACCGCCAACTGGGTTCAATCCCCAGCATCCCATATGGTCTCCCAAGCATCACAGGACTAATTACTGAGGGCAGAGCCAGGAGTAGTCCTGAGAATTGCCAGGTGTGATCCAAAAAAAAAAAAAATAGAAAACAGAACTACCATATGAATCTATTAAATTTTAATATGATGCGCAATTAGAAAAGGCTTATTTTGTACTATCTTTTACACATTGTTTTGCTTTAGCACTCAGGAGAATTGCCATGCATACAGGAGCCACAGGCTCTATCACTTCTGGGAAATTGCATTAACTCAAACTACAGAAAAGGTAGCTGGGAGCAACTGAGGCAGTGCAAGAAAAGGCCCTGACCATTACCAGATGAATCCAAATAACAAACAAAATATATTTTGTAAGTCATACAGTAATATATTTAACAAATTACCACAATTTCAGTGGCTTTAAACAGCACAGATTTGTTATTATGGTTTTGTAGTCAGACGTTTAACACACGTCCAAGTATAGTCTTCTATATACTTGCAATATAGACCATGATTTTTGATGAATCTTAAAAACCAAATATCCAAAGGACAATGATATATGTTATTTTGGTTAAGAAACCTATTATGAGGGCCTGAGAAATAGTAACTGGGTTAAGGTACATGCCTTGCAGGCAGGCATCCTCTGGTTTGCTTCCCAGCACTATATGGTCCTTCAGCAACACCAGGGGCAGACTTGGAGGCTCCACTAGCAGTTGAAGGAGGGGTAACCCAAGGCATTCCTTGGCACTTCAAACCTGAGCAGCAAACTGGGACCATCACCTTGAAGCACTAGGTCAAGAAGTGCAGTAAAGGCCCCGGGATCTTAAATATGACTTGGGATACCCTATTCTCCCCAACCCCAATCCCACACCATCATCAAAGAAGGAAATCTTTTGAAAGTTTCAAATTCAAAATGAAGTCCCATTTTAAGGTTAACTTTAAGAGGGGCTGGAGTGATAGTACAGTAGGTAGGGCACTTGCCTTGCACTCAAGTGACCTGAGTATAACCACCAGTATCTCGGATTCCCCAAGCCCTGCCAGGAGTGATCCCTGGGCCAAAACCAGGAATGCATTGTTGAGTGTGACCCAGAAACAAGCAAACAAAAGACTGACTTTAAGAGGAAAAGACAAATTTATTAGAAACCATATTTAAATAGCTTAGTTAACAGAAAACTGTGAAAATAAGGTCAGTTAGGAAGTTCACTAAAAAAGGCAAAGTTCAACTAAATTCTTCCTTCTCTAGTCATTAGATCTTGGCCTGGGAGGAGGCCTGAGGGGAGAAGTTCATATGAAAATCCCTCTTCAAATGTAATTTCCATTTTGCCTTCAGGACCCTTCCCAAGAAATTAATCTTTTACAAAAACAGAATTTGGAAGCAGCAAACTTTTGTTCCCCTACAATTTTACTTTTTATAATCAAATGCTAGTTCATCAGTTATTTCATAGACCCAGTCATTCTTAAGAGCAGGTCGATCAGTTCAGTTGCAAGGCAAACGCCTTACCTGCTGTGCTATTGCTTCAGCCCGCATTTCAGAATTTTCAAATAGCTGCACTGTTCTGTTTAGAGAATTTTGTTGCATTTAGCAAGATAACTGGTAGTGTTCAATTGTGTCATCTTTCCTGGAAGCTGGAATCTTTCCTGAAACCTGGTCAAAAAAATTATCTCAGTTTTTGACCATAATCTTTCCATTCAAGTAGCACTTGCATGGTGGGAAATGTGCACTGGTGAAGCGATGGGTGCTGCAACATTGTGTGACTGAAACCCAGTCATGAACAGCTTTGTAAATGTCTATCTCACGGTGTTATGATAATAATAATAATAATAATAATAATAATAATAATAATAATAATAATAACTTGATCACTTGAATCCCGTTATTCATCGATTTGCTCGAGCGGGCGCCAGTAACATTTCCATTGGACCCTATCACGTGCCATGTAGCCCAATGGCATCTGGTTGATTCAGGAATATGAAGAGCCTCAAACCGTTCCTTCAGGGTTTTAACAAGGAAGTCTGACCATCTTGTAGGTGGGTGGCCATGTGATCTTTTGACATCCCGTGGGATCCAGTCGGTAACGGCTCTGGTCCAGCGGTTGTCTCCAAATCACATTACACGTCCAGTCCATCTGATTTTCGATGCCTTGGCAAATGAGACAGCGCCCCTGATTCTGGAATAGCGACAGAGGTCAGAACTCCGATTCCTTCTCTCACTTGGAGTGAGACGTGATATTCCAAGCATAGCTCTTTCGATTCCTCTCTGGGAGACCTGACTAACATTCTCATCCTGCTTTCGTAGGGCCCAGGTCTCTGAGGCGTATGTTAATGCAGGGAGAATGGTAGAGTCGAAGAGATGTGCCCGGAGCCGGAGGTTCTTTGTCCTTTTAGCTATTTCTTCGATGCTTTTGAAGGCATTCCATGCCGCCTCTCTTCCTCCTGCGCAACTCAGGTTTTAGGTCGTTCACCATGTTGACTTCTCGACCTAGGTACACATAACTGCTGCATTCAGAGATGTTTGTTCCATTGAGAGTGAATGGGGCCTCTGGAACTAGTTCATTTTTCATGAACATAGTTTTCTTCAGATTCAGCTGTAGACCTATCTTTCCACATTCTCGGTCAAAGTCAGCCAGCATTTGTGCCGCTTGGCTAATGTTTGGTGTTATTAGAACGATGTCATCAGCGAAGCAGAGGTGGTGTAGTTGCCGACCATCTTTCTTCACTCCCATTCCTTCCCATTCTAATTGTCGCATGATGTTCTCAAGGGTGGCGATGAAGAGTTTTGGTGAAATGGTATCACCCAATAATAATAACAATAATAATAAAATAATAATACTGCTGACTAAAAAAAAGTAGCACCTGTTGACATTAATTAAAAGTAATGTACTCTGGGATCCCTGTGCACCCCTTTGGGAGGCCACTGATCACCCCAAAATAATGTATATTTATTCATTTTACTTCTGGAAAGTTTCAAAATTATAAGCCTATTGTTTTGAATCTTTTGAATAATTTCTATCACCATGTAAATATCTTCTTTCCCCATTGTTCTTACTTCTTTCCTTCTACAGTCTTTTGAGTGGATTGAGTAGTTTTCTCATTTCACTATTTTTACTAATTTTGAATTTATGTCCTAAATTTCTGTCTTATTCTTTTCTGAAAATATGTTTACCAATATATTTACTTTGAAAGGTAACTTGTTTCAGAACAATTTGATATCATCTATTCCCTCTCATATATTTGATTGTTGTTCAATATTTTAGTTTCATCTAGATGTTTAAATCTACATATTAGTTCCAATTTTAACTATTATTCATGCTTTACTCATAGGCAGTTGTGTAAATCATTGTGCTAGTCATCAACACCCACAGATTCACCGTGTCTATCTCTTCTACAAGTTTCTTATTATTTTCGGCTCCAATAAAGAAGTTCCCTTCTCTGAGATTTCACCTTCCATGGTTTTTTTTTTTGCCTCTGTTGACTGTGGTCTGAAAACATTATCTACAGTCAGTTATTTTAGAGAGAGATTATATTTACATAACTTGTATTGCAGTATAGTGTTACAAGGTTCTATTTAATTATCTGTTAGTGCTATTAACTTCTTAAAGTGATTTATTTATAAACCAAATTTTATTATGGATTTGAAGGCTTAGAAATAATAAATAATATAGAGTGTGCTACTATCCCTGATTCTGGATATCCATGAACTGTTTGGAACTTATCCTTCATGAGGGTGGGGGTTACTGTCTCATCAAACTATGGTGATTCTCTGAGGTCATGTGAAAATGGTCCTGACTGCTTTCTATTTTCTTTTCCATCATTTCAATCCTTTCCATGGATGTAGATGTGGTAAACACCCTTCTCTGCAGTGTGGTGAGTAGCCCCTGGAACGGCTAACTCTTGAGGTCTTGTCTTTGATTTTCTTGACTCTTGCTCACAGTAGCTTCCTTCTCCTAGAGGTTGGTTTGCTTATTTCAGAGAAATCTGTATGCATGAGTCTGCTTGAACCTCCAATTCTAAGCTATGATTTTCCAGTACATATAAATTCAGACCTAAATTTTCATTTTAAGTATTTTAAATCGGGGTTCTCAAGATACTTGGAAAGCCTCCCAAGCAGTGTTTAAGAGACTTGGGGGCTGCTCTTGGAGATCCTTAAACCACCAGACTGGCACAGTATTACAAGGGTCCCAGGAATTGGTTCTGCTCAGGCCCTAGGTAGTTGGGGATTATCTGGGCTCACTTAGCAGTGTTTGGGGATTGCTAGGTCATATTTAGTCATGCTTAGGGGTGAAGGGTGTGGAGTCACTTGCAAGACACACGCCTTAAACCCTGTAATTTGTCTCTTCCCCTAAAGATAAGCATTTTTTCAATTCCAAAGAAAGAAAGAGACCAGCAAATTCTCTACATCTCCTCTAGGAAACAGGAATTTAACTGAATCTCCTGAGGGTTTCACCCATCACGGGTTGCTCTGTGAGTGACTGTGACTTATCCTTCCCACTATACTGGGACTCTGGATACCATTCACAACCTGTATACATGTATTTTACTAAAACTCTTAATAGATTAATTGTTGTTCTCATGGAAAAAGCCACCATCAAAACTTAATTACTTTTTCAAACCATGCTTTATTATTGTTTCTTGCCTCCAACTTGCAATTAACCTCTGCATATGTAAACTGTTCAAAAAATATCCATCATCATTTTCCGGTGCTGTTTTATATCTATATATAGTCTGATGTGACGTCAAACAAAAGTATACCATTTGCTTTCTTCAAACTCACTGTAAGCTAATTCAATCAAACCTTCTAACATTAACAATGATTTTTAATTTGGGCATAGCTGTGTTACTATTTTGTTCTTTTATGCCCATTCACATTTTTTCAAAAGTATCAAAAAGGATGATTTCTTATTTTTAAAATTGAGAAAATGTTAGGAAACAGACATATTATGGTAAACAATGACATTGTATAACACCACCAAAACAAAGACAGAGGAGGAGTATCTAAGAGGAATGGGGTGAGCGTCTGGCCAGTCTCTTCTCTGTCTTTGCTGGCAATGGCAACTTCGGGCTCAAGCCATGTCCACTGGGTCACTGGAGGTAGAGAGATGAGCTGAGGGGCCCCAACGGGAGGGTCCCCAATGCCCACTCCAAGCCCGGCCTGCTTGGCCACAGCATTTTCGTGTCTGCTGGCCCTAGGAGTTGTGCTGAAACGGTCAGGGACCGAGCCATTTTTGCCCTCTCATTGCTCTGTGGGCTGCTCTACGTTGCTAGAAGCCGCGCAGATGTGCATCTGACCAGTCTCTTCTGGGGCATTGCTGGTACTGGCGACTGCGGGGCTCATGGCCACACACAGCTATGTTGAGTTCTAGGCTTAGATAATAATCAAGTTTAGGGCCAGGTCCTTCCCAGCAGCTTGCCCATATATACATTGTAATGATCATTGTAGTTGCAACAAACTGGGAGGGGCGCTTGATGTAGAATGGGGATTGGGTGGTGGGCTTTGGCCTATGGTGGTCGTAGGGGCACATTGGTGGTGGGACACTGGTTGTGGGAATGGGGCACTGGTGGAGGGTGCCGGAACACGGGTGCTGGAACACTGCATGACCGAGACCCAAGTATGAACATTTTTGTAATTGTTTATCTCATGGTGGTATGATAAACAAATAAAATAAAAGGAATAGGGTAAGACAGCTCTCAACAAAGGAAGGAATTCTAGCCTTATAGTAAAATTCTTTGTTGAGTTTGGTGTAAGATACAAAAAATCTTCCAATGGCCAAGTGGAATTTCCTGAGAAGCTATAACTTCTGTGCACTTATCATCTTGGAACTTTTCCTTGTCTGACATGACATATACATTAATGTCATGTATATGTCACCTTACACACACACACACACATATATATACATATAACACACATGCAATTTATATGCATATCAAAGTGCTTGTTTTCTCTTGTGCCAGACATTTGTTATTTTCTGCCTTATATTCCCCATGCCCATGAGAGTAGCTGGCATACGTGCTGACATAGCTGTTGAAGGACTCAACCTGCCAACTAAGAACAAGGAGGAAGTTGTCTTGGAGTTTTGAACTCTGAGAAGGAGACTCTGATCTGAGAATTCTGAGTGTTCTAAGACGGTGATTCTCAAGTGCAAGCATGCAGCAGGAGCTCTTGTACAGCTTATCAACTCACAGGTCCATTCTGAGCATTTCTGCTCTGGCAGGCAAGAGGGGACCAGAAGATTCTATTCTTACAAGACTCAGTGCTGCTATTACTCTGGGGTGCAGGATGTCACTCTGAGAAGCACAGGGCTCTAAATGGCACCCACTTTTTGCAGCCACTCCCTGTCTCCATCTGTACCTCACTTGGTAAGTGCATTGAGAACCCATGCTTCATGGAGGTTTGAAAGAGAATCAACTAGCATTTCCAATACACTAACCTCTTTTCTCATCCTTTTGGGTGAAATGGAGTGTGGGGAGAGAGCAAAGAGTCCAACAGATGATTTTAATGATGGGTTCAGAGAGACCAGGAGAGTTGAGAGTCTGGTTCACAGTACCTAAACTGACATTCCTGACTCCACCCTTGGAATGTGCATTTCTGCCTTCAATGGAAGAAATCCAACTAAATTGCCAATAGTAAACAATACATAAGCAATGCAATTGCCAAAGGGATGTATCTCTTTATAAATGTTGTAAGATTTCCACCCCCTCTTTTTCTGAAGGCAAGATAAACTACTGTGCAATTGGGGAAAATTTTAGGAACAATAAAAGTATTTATGATAATGGGTGAGAGTCCCATTAAGAATTTTATTAGCTAAGGATGACAAAATTAACTTTCCCTGTTTTCATTTTGGAATCACTGAACATTTGTGTTTCCATAATAAAAATAGCTATGAAAAGAAAATTGGACACAGGGCATTAGCCTTTTTCCTCTGTGGGGTGGTGGAGGATGATTTCTTCTGCAATAAAGACAAGGGAGGGTTGCCCTGGGTAGAGTTCAGGGGGGCTCGTGCACAGAGAGAGCTGCTGCATGCATCCAGGTAACACTGCAGCTATAGTTTCCATGGGGAAAGGTAGTTCCAAGAGCAGGCCCAGACTCTACAGACCAAATGGATTTGATTACTGCCTCTGCTCTTGCTTGTGGCACCAGACTTAATATATGCATTTTTTTCTTTTCCTTTCTGTCACTGTTTGAAGAGTCCCCACCACCTAAAAAAGCAAATAATTCATTCCTTGGAATGTGCACAAACCCCAAGGTAGGAGGTAATCACATGTCAGCCTGTATTATTCCCCTCTTGGCTCCAAAGGGCAGGGTTTTTACTGCATTTCACTGTGTGTAGAAAGTGAGACATACAGCTGGAAAGAATCCCATTGCTGAATGTCTTTATCCTCCAGTCTCACCCCAAATTCAGTGCAGGCATTCTACATGGATCTGAGTCATCTACATAACTGAGGCCAGCCATCTGCTCCAGTCTCATAGTTACTGATGGGGCAGAAACTGGTTATGAAAGATGTAAGAGGCTCTGTAGGGAATGGAAAGTTAAAACAAAAAATGAGGGGCTGGAGCGATAGCCCAGCGGGTAGGGCATTTGCCTTGCATGCGGCTGGCCTGTGCCGACCTAGGTTCGATCCCGCCATCCCATATGGTCCCCCAAGTACCGCCAGGAATAATTTTTGAGTGCAGAACCAGGAGAAACCCCTGAGCATTGCCGGGGTAACCCAAAAAAGAAAAAAAATGAACGTCTAGAGAAGAAAATTAAACATAAAGAAAATACCACTGATAGAAAAAACCGATATAAAAACTTTTCTTAATTTTAGCATTTCTAAGAGCATTTCAAGGATTTAAGGAAGGAGAGTGGGAGAGAATGAGGAAGATAGGAAGGGAGGGAGGCAGGAAGGAAGAAAAGAGGGAGGGAGGGGGGGAAAGAAGGAAGAAGAGAGTGAAATAGAGGGAGAGAAGGAAGGAGTGAAGGAGAGGAAGGGGAGAAAGGAAAGAAGAAAAAAGGAAGGAGAGAAGGATAGTGGAAAGGAAGAAAAGAGAAGGAGGGAAGGATGAATGGGATGAATAAAGGAAGAAAGAAGGGAGGGAAAGAGGAAGGAATGAAGAACAGACTGATCTCCATTTGAGCTCTTGCCCTACCCGACAGCATGATATCTATTCTCCTGTTTTGCCTTACCTGTTCTAGCTATTTCTCACATGTGGCATCACATTTTTTCAGGGTCCCACCCTAGGTGGAGTGGGCAATATCCAGTGCCCAACTAGTTAGAGCCAAACAACCTATTGCTAAAGCTAGAACCTAGAGCTAGAAAGGGAGAGAAAAAAGTTTTAAAAAATCAATAAACTAGAAAATGACAATAAATACCAAGTTGAGATCACTGAAATAAAAAGACTAAAATTACCAAAACCTGATCAAGACCAATCAAGAATAAAGACAGGCCTAAAACAAAGACAGGGACACAAATAGGTCCTAAAAGAACACAAGTAACATCATTACTATAATTGGAAGCTAAAAAAGCAAATCCATTTTAAAGAAACTTTGGTACATCTACACAATGGAATACTATGCAGCTGTTAGGAAAATTGAAGTTATGAAATTTGCCTGTAAGTGGATGGATATGGAGAGGATCATGCTGAGTGAAATTAGCCAGAAGGGAAATAACAGATATAGAATGACTGCATTTATCTGCAGGATATAAAAAGTATATATATCATGATACCAATATCCAAGACCAGGCAAAATATGGGTCAGGAGGTCTTATCAATAGGTGGAATTAACTGTAAGTGTGTGGTAGTCAGAGGTTAGGTAAGACAGAGAAGGGAAGAGTGGGCTAATAATTGTTGGAAATGATAATACCAGCCTACAACTGAGCATTGAATGTAGGCAAAGGGATATACATGATAACCTCTAAATGTATGTATTGCAAGCCACAATGTGCAAGAGAAGGGAGAGAGAGAAAGGAAGGGAGAGGGAGAGAGAGAAGAGGCAAAGAACCTACCATAGAGGTAGGTTTCTCTCTCCTTCCCTCCCTCCCTCCCTCCCTCCATCCTTCCTTCCCTTCTTCCCTTCCTTTATGACTTTTGGGCCACACCCAGCATCCTCAGAGGTACTCCTGGCTCTGCACTCAGGAATTCCTCCTGGCAGACTCTGGACCTGGAGATGGAACCCAAGTCAGTCACATTAAGGCAAAGTCCCTACCTGATGTGCTATTGCCCCTGTCCCTGCATGGTTCTCCTTTCTGTAGCATATAAGAGACCCCTGTCTCAGCAGGATTCACCTTTCTCTAACACATTTACTCTGAGAGGAGGCTTTCATTTTAGTTACTCCCACACTCTTCTTAACATGTGCCAGGAACTTTGTATTTTTCTCATGTGAGTACTGTGAACCGATCTTGAGAAAGGGGTATTTCCTCCAGACCTTTCCAGAGAATTTAGCAAAAATGCTTTGCTATTCATAGATGTACTTAATCCTGATGACAACATTTTGAGAGGAATTCTATCTGTTTCTTTAGTTATCAGAAAACAGCAATTCAAAGAATTCTGAGACTGGGGGGGGCTGAATAGGGAATACAGAGGGTAGGTATTTGCCTTGCACATTGCTGACCCATACCAGTATCCCATTTGGTCCCCGATGATCTCCAGGCGTGATACCTGAGTGCAAAGCTAGGGAGTAAGCCCTGAGCACTGCTGCGACACCCCCAAACCAAACCAAACCAAACCAAACCAAACCAAACCAAACCAAACCAAACCAAACCAAACCAAACCAAACCAAACCAAACCAAACCAAACCAAACCAAACCAAACCAAGAAAACCCACTTTGAGTGTATGTTGTGTTGTTTTGGGGAGGGGGTGGGGGAACTTTGTTACAAAACCAGGCCCTGAAGATGCCCTTGGTCTTCTGTCACATGGGTTCTCTGCCAAGGGATACTGATAAAAACAGGGGTACAAAGGGAATTCTGGTGGATGGCACCATGGAGGTGGAGGAGGAGGACACTCAGGAAGGCTGAGGAAGAGCTCTGAGCACAGAGATGCTCTGAGATATGGAAAAAGGGGGCGTGTCTTCTCTATGTCCAGGGAAAGCCTTGTCTGCTCTACGTCTAGGGGGAGCCTTGAGGACAGGGGAGTGTGAACACAGGCCTGGGCAAAGTGAGGGGAAGCTGGAAGCCCAAGCTGTCCACAGAGGGCTCCGCTGGGCAGCATAGATCAGACAAGACCAGGACATGCCAGTAGCAACTGGGAAGACCCCAAAGGAGCTAGGCTTAGCACCAGTGATTCATGGGTGGAAATTTTGCTGTACGAATATATTTGTGTTTGTAGCAAAATGAATTTGTAGGCATTAATTTTATTTCTCTGGCTAAGATAAATTACTATGATTTGTTTTGAACCTGCAAATGTCCCCGATTTGACCATGAGTGACTTCTTCACACCAGTGGGATGATTAATCCTCTGTCAGCTTCCCCCACCTGTCCAATCAGAAGGGGCCCAGATGAGAGAGTTTCTGGGTGGGTATCTGAGGTTGCTGGTGAATGCGGCTGCCACTGGGTAAGAGCGCTCAGACTCAGGGTGCCTGGCAGACTAAAATGAACCAAATATAGAGGAAGAAATATGCTACCCCCGCCCCAAGACCGCTACTTTTTGGTCTTAATGATTGATCTGGCTTTTGGGATGGGGGTGGCACATACCTGGCAGTGTTCAGAAGGGCTTACACTCTCTCTGCACTCAGGGATCATCCCTGGCAGACTCAGGAGACCATAAGGTATATGAAGAATTGAATATGAGTTGGTCATATACAAAGCAAACATCCTACCCATTGTATATTCTCCAGTGATCTGAAATATCTCTCTTGGAACTATGGTTTACCCAAAGCCTCCTTGGTCCTCAAGCCATTGGACTGGAGCTGAGCGATGCCATCTGCTTTCTGGCTTCTCAACATGTAGATGGCAGATTAGGGGATTTCTCAGCCTCCATGATCACCTAAGACAGTTTCTCATCAATTAATATCTAACTGTCTATCTCTATTCATCTTTCTCTATATATCATATCTATCTGTCTATAATCTATATTCCATCTAGTAATTGTACCCATCTGTGTCCTGCACTACGCTGTCCACACAATATTCCCAGGAAGCCTGTGAAGTGTCACCACTGGTCAATAAAGGATAAGGGGTGTTTCAAAGCTCCCCTTTGCCTGAGACTGTCAGTGGTAATGCTAGCACTGCCACCAGTGAGGAATGGTTTTATTTAATGACTATAAGTGATTGGGTTAATGATTTTATTTAATGACCATTCATTATCAATTACATTTAAGGGCACGTTGGTTGGTACAGTGGTGTTCATGTGAGATGGTGGAGCACCAGCTCCCAGTCATGCTGGCCCCAGCCGATGCTGGCATCTCATTGCCTGTGACGCCCCTGTGTCACAGCTGTAAGGGGTGTGTGTTAAGAGGGTGCAGGTAGAGAGAGAGAAACAGAGAGAGAGAGAGAGCAAACGAATCAAGCTCTGTATGGATTCAGAATTTAGCTTGGTTGGCCTTTGGGGAATCTGTAGTTAGGGCAAGTTTGAAAAACTCACACCCTTGATGCTCTATAGACTCTTCCGTATGAACTCATAGTCCCTGACAGAAAGACAGTAGCCTAACAGAACAGCAGAAAAAAGAGGACAATTATAAACAGGGTGTTAACTGGGGTTTATAGCAAAGATCAGTGTATAAGCCTCTCACTAGCCAGAAACCAGACCAGTGCCAATTCAAACCCTGCAGCTTTTTAAGAGCAGAGAATTAAACAGTGTCCAACAATCATGGGGAGATGAGGGCTGGGGGAGGGTGTACAGGTTTGCCATGATGGAGAGTCACAAATCAGCCTGTAAATGATGTAAGTACACACATGTGACCCAGAGGAGCCTGGTAAATGTCTTATGGCCCAAGAAATGTGTATGAAAGACATTTGCTCTATGGGGGAAGTTGGGGGCAGCTTCCTCCATTGTCATTTGAAGAGGGATGGGCAGAGACATTCCTCAGCACACACGCAGTTATACCAGGTGTTGAAATGGTGACATGGTCTGGTGGGTGAAACAGGATGCTCCTCCTAACCCTCCCTATGCCTTGCACCTCTGCATGAGAGGTCCCTGACCTCCATATAATTCAGTGACTAAAAGTTGGAGTCAGGTATTTCAAGGGCCTCTTGGACCCCATGCTGGCTCTGAGGTCAGCTTCCTAATGGGGCCATGTCTGTGCTATGTTAAATATACTGAATGTTAATGAGGTATAAAGAGCAAATGAGGTCAAGTTTACCACAGAATGTTGAATACGAGGCAGCAGTCAGAAGCAATGGTTGTGAGACAAGCTTGTGAAAAATCTAATTGTTCTCCATCAATGTCATTTGTGAACATTAAACATCACATGCCTCTAGAGTCAGAGACCACATTCAAAAGAGGCATGTACAAAACTACAACAACTACTTAGGAGGGCAGAGAGTTGAAGTGAGTTGGATAATTAAAAGGAACTAATGGAGAAATGAATGAATGAGAATAAGAGCTGGGTCCAAACAATGGTGAGGGTGATGCAGTGAAATATGAGTGTCATGGCCACCTTTGTCTATGCAAAATAATGACTTATTAAATAAAATCTAGTGTTGTGTTTCAGGAACATTTGAGACCACTTTAGCACATGCGAAGTCACTGGATCCTGAGAACAATCCCAGACTGCCCAGTTCCCAATACCCTCTGGATCCAGTCTGGCCTCCCCTCCTATTTGCTGTGGTCTAGCAATGTGGAAGTTATTCCAGTGGATTTTAGAGTTCACCTCATCTGAAATCAGGCGAACAATACAGCAGCATGATACAGAGCAAGGTTGGGTCTGCTTATCCCTGCAAAATAGCTGCCAAGCTGGTGGGACTCAGCATCCATACATGGTACTTAGGAAGGAACTAGTTCCCTATTACTATAGTTAGTTACTGCCACAAAAGCAATGGCACAAAATAATATGATCCTGCAGACCAGAGTGTTAGATGCCTGATCCCAGTTTCCAGAGAACTAAAGTCAAGGAGTCAAAACACCATACTTTATGGTGAAGGCTCTCAGGGAGATTTTATGGACTTGTCCCTCCCAGCTTCCAGAGCTACCAGAATTCCTAAGCTCAGGGGGGTCTCTCAGGCCCAACCCCCAACCATCTTCAAAGGACTTGCCTCTCTCTAACCTGTCTTTCATGGTCACAATCTCCCTTCCACACCCTCTCCAATCTTGGCTGGAGCATTTCTTTCAAAGCTTCAGGTGATCACAGTGAGCCCACCTGGATAATACAAAAATAATTCCCCACCTTAAAGTCCTTAATCCCCCTCACATCTCCCCAGTCACTTTTCTTAGGAAGGATGGTATGTTTCCAGGTCCTGAGGATTAGGATGTAGATGTCTTTAAGGGGCTGTTTTCCTTTTCCAGCCCACCAAAAGGAAGTACAGAAAATTCTTCAGGTGCACATTGACACAGAGATGGGTTTCTTTTGTGGAGTTGGGGAAAGAAGGGAACTTTGGCAGGTTATTGATGTTCATGTAAAATCATCTATCATTCACATATCAAAGCAGCCAGTCAAGAATGAGCTGTGCTTTGAGGAGCTTCCTAGCCAAGGATCAAAACAAAACTTGGGAAAAGACTGAAGGCAAAGGGGTAGAGGGAGACAGTGGGAAAACACTCAGTGACCTGTGGACTGGGAAGCTGGGGAGGGAGAGTGGGAAGGGGAAGGAGTCTCTCAGGTGTACAGTATTGGGGTGAAGAGAAGAAAAGAAATTTGTAAAACATTTATCTCCTGTCTTTTCTTAGAAGGAAGCTGAATTGCAGCAGTTTTTTTATTCAACAACTTAGTTATAGGGAGTTAAGTATTAAGAAAGTATTATGGCAATTCCTAGTAGAATTCAATGTGTCATGCTTTTATTCCAAATCACCAGCAGTGATGAAAACTAGTATTGCTCACAATATCACGAGGCAAAATTGCAAAAACTCTCTAGAAGAGCATAAGAAGAGCATAAGGAGAGAGAGTTGAACAGGGTGTTAAAGCTGAAGCCAGCAAAGCAGGGGAGCCATGACTGTAACGAATGGTACAAGCCAGGACTCTTCAAGAAATACCCGTTTCAATGTGTAAAATAAGAGGGAGAGAGATGCAGAGACAGAGAGAGAGACAGAGAGAGAAAGAGAGTAAACGGGGGTACCTGCTATTGAGGCAGCCTGGGGGTGGGCAGGAGTGGGTGGGGTACATTGGTGATGGAAATGGGGCACTGGTGGAGGGGAGGGGTGCTGGAATACTGTATTGCCAAGAACCAATTATGAACACCTTTGTAATTGTATGTCTCACGGTGGTATAATAAAAATTTTTTAAAAATCTAAAAAAAAGAAATACCTGTTTAATGAGCTGTTGCTTAGAAGGCATGTTAGACAAAACAACAACAACAACAACAACAAACTACCTTCAGAGTCTAGTTGAGAAAGGTGTTTTTATTTTATTTGCTCACAGGATAGTCAACTACAAAGCACAAAGTGGACCCCTGGGGTAGCTGAGCACATATGAACCATCATCACTCTCCACGGTTCTGAGACAGGCCCAGGATTAAAACTCACAAGATGAGTTTCTGGGACCTATACTTTTTGTTTGTTTGGTTGGTTTTTGGGTCATACCTAGCAATACTCTGGGGTTACTCCCAGCTTTGTACCTAGGAATCACTCTTGGCAGTGTTCAGGGGACCATATGGGATGTTGTGGATCGAACTTGGATTGCCTATGTGCAAGGCCTTACCACTGTACTATGTTTCTGGCCTCACAAGAAGAGCTCTCACTTTGGGAAGCACTCTCAAAAAGCCAAAAGCAATTCTGCATTTCTTTTTGTCTTCCAGATTATTCCATGAACTGTTTTATGTTGAAAATGAGCAGAACTCAGAGATGGAAGGAGTCTTGCTAGGAGGTGAAGCTCCATTGGAAAAGGCCAAGCACTGGCCCGCTTTCCTGTTTTCCTCAATCTTTTGTTTCCAGAAATTCCTGCTGGGGGGCAAACACTTTGCTTTCAGGAAGATTGGCAGACCTTTCTTGTCTTGTCTTGTTTTGTTTTGTTTTGGGACCACACTCAACTATGCTCAAGGATTACTCCTGGTTCTGTGCTCAGAAATCACTCCTGGCAGTGCTGGGGCACATATGGGATGCTAAGGATCGAATCCAGGTCTGCTGTGTGCAATTCAAGAACCCTCTGTGCTGTACTATCACTCAACCTCTGGCTGGCCCTTCTGACTACCTGCTCCATGCTCTTCTGGTTCTTCAGCTCTGGCTGCTTCACTCTGAAGTGCTTCCTGGCTTCCAGGAGAGGATGCTCTCAGCTCAACTCCCCAAATCCCTGGTCCTGGTCCTTTCCTACCTCTGCATGAATGTTGTCTCCAATACCTTAAAGATATTTCCAGTGGCAGGAAGCACCGCTTTTGCCAGGGAATCATCTCCCTGCCCAGCCTACCCATCAACAGATCTGACCATTCTCTTCTCATTCCAAAAAAGGCTCCAAGGATTGGGCCCCTAGTGCTCACACACCTTCCTTCTGATGGTGTTTTGATGTTTCTTCATCTCAAAGGCTATTTCTGCATGTGAGCTGAGCTCACTCTCCAGAGGACCAGGGCCTAACCACAATGTTCATTTTACTGCCTCTCCCTGCAGCCAATGCTGCTCTGGGGTGTTCTAACAAGAAAATCCTCCTGCCTAGATCCCTGCCTTTGCCTTTCTTCAAGAATGTCATCCTCTAAAAGCACAGGAGCATGAGTTGGTTATCTAGCGTTTCCGCTAGTTGAATGGAGAGACCTTATTGACACTGAAGCTGGGATGGATGTCCACCAGCACAGGCTGAGAACAACTTCAACAACCAGTATCAACTGGTTTGACATACAGCACGGGGAGAAAGATGCCACTCCTTTTATTCTAATATTTTTCCCAGGAAAATCATCCATACTCATAAATGAGAGCAGCACGCATGTGCAGTTGGAAGCACCTACAAGGAGCATAGGTGGCAATCACAGAAAATGGCAGAAACATCATGACGATGAGTTTTCAGTACCATGAGGAAAAGCAAGTAGGTTAGAGGCGAAAAGAACTCACCTCACAGTCTCACAGGTTGTCGCTGCCTGGGCATAGCCTGGAGTCCTGATTAATGCAAAACTGTTGTGGCTGTTAGAACAATAGAAGGCAAGAGAATGCAACTAGGCAGCTTCTTTTTTTTTTTTTTTTTTGCCTTTTTGGGTCAGACCCGACAATGCACAGGGGTTTCTCCTGGTTCTGCACTCAGGAATTACTCCTGGCATACTCGGGGGACCATATGGGATGCCGGGGATCGAACCCAGGCCAACAAGGGCAGGCCACGTGCAAGGCAAACGCCCTACCTGCTGGACTATCACTCCGGCCCCAGGCAGCTTCTTGTTGAGACAGGCCATCATACTCTCAGAATAACGCACCTTAGACCAACCTATTTTAGCATTTTCTGACCCCAGAATCCTAAATTTTGGGAGGGAAAATAGAAAGAGTGAAGATAATGTTTTATGAAGACCCATGCCCAGTGCTGTCCTCCTCTCTGCCCATCATCTTGTCCTGGTGTTTTTTGGGATGCCACACCCCAAATTCTCTCTCAGAGAGCCCGGCCCTGCACCCCGTGTGCTGTAGTGGGGAGTCTGTTTCCTGATGTGTGTGGTATGGGAAGCACATGAAAAATGTGGCTCATTTTCAGAAATGAGAAATGAGCATGAGAGAATAGAGTAGGTGCCCAGCTGCGGGTCCCTGAGTTGGGTCCATGCCCCTGAGGAGGGTCCACCGCTGAAGTAAAACATGGACAGTTTTTATGTTGGTCTCAGCCTGTACTTCCCAGAGTCCTCATCACCTTGGGAGACAGGAGATGACATGGGAAGAAACACACATGTGTGTGCATATAAATCAATAGACTGATAAGAGTCACATCTCCCACTTGGACTTAACAATCTATCTGTCTGTCTCCTCTCCTGTCTTCACAGGCAACCTGTGTGATATTGTCTCTTGCCTCCTCTAGGGATCCTCAAGAGGAGGTCAGAGACCTCATTATCGCCTTCCCCAACCTTCCAGAAATGGATCCAGTTTCAGAGACACTAACCCACGCACCCCTGTTTCCTTCTTAGGGCTCAATCTAGGGATCCCAGGAGATCAGTTCTTATCAATTTCTCCTCCTGGGTGCCTTACCCTGGCTCGTTTGTGAAATGAAAGGAAACACTAGTTAACCAAATCCCGGTAGTGCAGCTCTGTTTAAGGCCCATTGTCTGGCTTCTTACAGTGCTTCTCCTGCCTCTCAGGAGGAGAATTTATGCTCCTGCTGTCTGTTCCATTTGAGGCATTATTTAGAAGTTGACCAGAAGATAGAGTGTCAATCTGACTCTGGGTTAACCGGCATTGCTAATTAAGCCACGATGTACAGTGCTTACGGCTAAATACAGTGTGACTTCGCGATAACTCAGCTAATAATCCTTGGTTTGTTATCTCCTTCCCCTGCATTTCCCTGATGAGCATATAAAACCCTGTGGTCTCCATCCTGTAATGCAGCCTGCAAATGTGGTGGGTTCAGCACCGCAGATAAGGTTTGGCTGTCCAGTGCAATTCCTTCCTCAAGGGCGTCCAGACCATCCACCAACCCACTGATCAGGTACTTCTGGAGCTGAGCACATTCTCCAGCAGCAAATCCTGCCCTTCCCATTCTCCGAGATCTGAGGGCTCACAGAGAAAGAAACATCCCTTCCCTCTTGCCAAGACTTGGAGCCTTCTTAGTCTGGCTTCCTGAAAAATCATCCTTTCTTATAAAATATTCACATAGCCTCTCCGTGTGGAGAGCACAGAAGTGACTAAAAGCTTCCAGAAAATTCCATTATGTCATTCAGTGAGGACGGAGGACACACTAGGAAGGGAACATGCAACCCCAATGCATAGACCCTGATCTGTTGGCTGTCAGCAGGTTTTTGGTCTCAGTTGTCTCCCTGGTAGTATTCGGTGCTCACCTATGGGAACCAGTTTCTTCCAGGCCCTCTCTCACAGGATTCTGTGCTTGGTTCTGTTCTGAAGCTTAAAGGCAAAGTCTGGAAGAAGGTGGAAAATGGAAGCTGCCTTTAACTCCTGCCTGTGATGGTGGAGCCTAGGGTTTACAGGCCCTTCCTGAGGACATCTCAGCAATGGTGGCCGTGTCTGGGGCTCCTGAGGGATACTGCCATCCTCTCCCCCTCTTTCTGTCCTGCAGGGAGAAATGGTCCTCCAGTCCTTGGCTCCTGAGGTCACAAGGGAAAAATCACTGGGGAAGACTGAACATTAGAGATTCTGCACGTCACCTTGCTCAGTCCTCCCCTGGTTCCCTGAAGGTGAAACCTCCCACCCACTCCCTGAAGAACCTGGTATCCTCCCTGTACCAAGGCCTACCATGGTTTCTTCAGAGGCAGCTGCCTTGCAACCCTCCAAACTTGATAAGCCCTTTAGGATTCATAGTTCTCCATCCCCATGCCCCCTGTGGTCTCCAGAACTATGTAATGGATGCATGGGCAGCCTGCCTGCCAGCTGGGAATGAGCTTAGAAACCAGAATTGCTGATGTGCCCAAACTACAGTATTTGATTAAGTAGTGTTGGTAGAAACTCAAGCTGTAGATATGGGAACAGACTCCAAAAATTATAACTCAAGGGTGAGTCTATTTGGGGGATGGGCTTTCTTTGGGGGAGAGGCACCTGGCACTTTCATTCCAAATTGTTACACGGGTGGTGGGGGAGTTTGTCCCTACCATGAGTGAAAGGCTGGGACCAGCCTGAGATCAGAGTATGGAGAGTGCACAAGAAAGTCTGGAGACAAGGGGTCCTTACAAGTGGTCACAAACAAACAAGGACTACAAAATAGCTGCAGAATTTTTGCTTGATTTTATTTAAATATTGGCTTATAAGAATTATATGTACATTTCTCTTTCTCTTAGCTTATAGAAGGAATTTTGGTGGTAGTTAAAGTGTGTGCTTTTTTGAGAGGTTGCAAGGTTACAAGTATGATTGGGACCAAACAGAAGAATCCCCATCAGCCAGAGAAGGGAACCGGGGTGCCCTTTAGCTAGAGCTGCTGTGTGCCCTTTAGCCAGAGCTGCTAAAGAATACCTTAGCTTTTTCCCATCATGTGGAAGTATAGGTGCAGTGACTTGACTCAGGGCAGAAGTTAAATATTGCACATGGAAGTGCAAGAAGTCAAAGGGATAAACTACGCCAAGTATCTGTGTCCTGGCTTCCACCACATGGCCTCTCCCTCTTATGCTCTCTGCCTACAGAGCAGAGAGGAGTCCAGGCAGAGCCTTAAAGAAGCAAGGATGTCCCTGTCCTGTGACTCTAGATGGCAGACAGACAGGCCTGCATTGTGAGAGGCCATTTTGTGCCCACGTCCTGCAGTGCTAAGGGGCTATTCCTGCCTCTTTGCTCAGGAATGATCCCAGGCAGTGTTGGGTGAACATACGTGGCATCAGGAATTTAAACAGGATCAGTCACACGCTCAGGAAGTGTCTTACTTCCTCACTCTCCCTCTGGCTCATCACAAGTTTTGGCAGCAGCATCTGGGACCTCCCACCTCTGCCCCTAGCTTCCATTTGCCTTCTGTGCTCCTGTATCACAGACAAGGAGTGGGCACAGTATTGGTGTCTTTAAATAGTCACCAAATCCCAGAAGATAGTGAAAACTTGGGGATCTGTAAGTGCATGTCCCCAGACTTTCTCCTCTTGCTTTTCTACAGCTTCAGAAACCTGGCTTCTGTGTTGTCTCATTACTTTATAAACACATTTGCTTGGGGAGATGAGTGCTCTCTAGCAGTGTTCAGGATGTCTGGGGGCCACTCTTGGTGATTGTCAGCTCACTTGAGCAAGTTTCTCAGTTGCTAGGGTGGAGAGTACAGAGCTACTTGGGCCTTACACTCTAGGGAGCCAACTGTGCCAGCCCTACTATGGGGTGCAGGGAGGGCTCCAGGGCCACATCCAATGGTGTTAAAGGGCTATATGGTGCTGGGGTTCAAACTATGCACTCTTGCACCCTGCCCACTGGACTATATCCCCTCCCCTACTCTTGCTTTGTTTGGGGGCTATACTCAGCAATACTCAGGGCTTACCCCTGACTTTGCACTTGGGTATCACTCTTGGCAGGGCTCAGAGGAACATATAGGGTGCCGGAGATTGGACCTGAGTTTGCTGCATGCAAGACTATTGCCCTACCTGCTGTCCTAGCTCTCCAGACCAATCAGTTCAGATAGATCTTTCAATAGAGTTGGAGTGATAGTACAGCTGGTAGGGCATTTGCCTTGCACGTGGGCGACCTGAGCTTGATTCCCAGCATCCCTTATGGTCCCTGCAGCACTGCCAAGTAATATTTTGAGTGCAGAGCCAGGAGTAACTCCTGAGCATCGCTGGGTGTGACCCAAAAAACAAAATTAAAAAAAATCCTTTTAACAACCTAACTGTAATTATGTTCCTAAAGGAGTCAGGCAAGATTCTAGGAAGTTCAAGCAGGCCATGGACTAATAGGTCTATAAGTTCCAGGAAAAAGAACATTATGGAAGGGGGTTGTTAGGAGAAGGGACTATATTTACAGCTGACTATGCATTTCCGGGGGTGTTAGGAGAAGGGACTATATTTATAGCTGACTATGAATTTCCAGGCATCGCCTAAGCCATTCCATCTTATCTCTTGAACAAGAACTTGGGTGCTTGAGGATGGATCTGGATTTGGGTTCTTGCTCTTAGTCTTACAGCCTGTGAGACTGCAGGTAAGAACAGTCAAATAAGTATTGGTCCCAAATCCATATTGGGCCATTGTCTTTCCTACTATGTGTGCTTATGCATGCTTAGGTTGGGACTATTGTGGCACTATTGTGGGACTAAGTACAGCAATCACTGGAAGGGGTTCAGAGGCTTACTAAGAGAAGGTAAATTGTGAGTTATGTATAGCTTCTCTCATCTCTTGCCAATGTTGTAAATGAAGAAATGGCATCTCAGAAGAGTTAGTGCAAGCACCTGCAATCATGATTATTAATATGTGACAGTGCCAGAAGTACAAGGATGGCTCATTCTTGGTGTGTTCACCCATATGAAATATTCATGGCAATTAACAGCTGGTTTAGATTTCTGTGTTTTGCTGAGAGACCAAACAGACTCCAAATTTCATGGCTCACATGTGTGAATACTTGTCAGAGGTCTGCAGGGTGTTGCCTGTGGGGCTCTGTTAGGTGCTATGTAGCTCTTTATTTGGCATCCAGGTGAAGGGCACTTCCTGAAACATACTCTTCCTCCAACTATAGGATCTCTTGGAGCTTAAAGGGGCAATGCTCCTTAGAACTTCCACACTGTCTTTTCTGTCCACATTTCTCTGTCCAAAGCAAGACACAATCGTCAGCAAGATATAATGGCAGCCCTAGGGGAAATTCCTGATCAGCTGGTGGGAAATTGTCGGGGCGCTCCGCCGGGGTCCCCGACAGTGCCGGGAAGCGAGTTCCCTTCTACCTCCGAAGCCAGCGAGGAATGGATGAGCACTCAGGAATTCGATGCGATTTTAAAAGACTTTACTTATCACAGGTTCAGGCATACAAATCAGCAAAAGGAAAAACCCGATGCTTAGGATTCCAGGCTAGAACCCCAGCCACGTGTAGGCCAAGATGGCGACCACCACGTGTATATCTTCCAAGGGGAAAAACGCTTACAAGGCGAAATTCCACCGGGAGAAGAAGCCCGGGAGAGCGGGAACCGCAAGTTTATACCCCCCCACCCCCCCCCCGCAACTCAGACCCTCCTCCCATTGTTATGGAAAGCAGGGAGGGTCCAATGCCCTCAGGTAACCCCTCCCTGCATCTCACCTAGGGCCTTTACTGTGCTAATGTTTTGAGCCGGGAAGGGAATGCCTTTGAAATGTAGAGAAGGGGGTTTCTGAGATGGCATGTTACTGTACCAAGGACCAACACCAATGCCAGTTAAATATTTCTCCAAGCCTTCACAAGTCTCCTCTACTTCATTGTAGTTTTATATTTTATCAGGGAGCCATGCTTGTTTGTTTGGAAGCAAACAGCATTTCTCTCTGGTCTAATTACTTAGGTGTCCTTACGTGGCCAGGCTAATATGCTGGTAAGATCTAGCTAGTCCCACGATGATTGTGATAGCATGGGAGAATATTTATACCAGCTAGTACAGCATACATGGTCAGATAAACTGCCACATTTAGACTACCCCCTATCTACGGAGTGATTTTCGGGAGGCAATCCAGAGCAGATGCAGCGGCCCTTAGGAGTCCTGCAACAGGAAATGGAGAATAAATAATTAGTGACGAATACTAGATGTATATGATGTTTCTTGCAACCTCTCTAGTTTTCTTTCTGTGTCCTCTTTGTGCTGAATGATCTCTCTCAACTTGGCACCACCATGATTCTCATTTACAATGGAGCTACAGGAGGAAGGCCTGGAGTTATACTTACCAGAGTCCATAATTCATTCATTTCCAGGAGAGTCTCTCAAACAGGTTGAGCTAGTGAAATTTGGAAGGTAAAAAGAGAGAGGAGCCATTTGCTGGTGGTGGTGATAAAGATGGCAATGATGGTGAAGATGATGGTAAGAACGATGATAACGTATGATGAGGAAGAGGAGCACCTGGTGATAGTGATGGTCCTGAAGCTGAGGAAGAAGAGCATGAAGAGGATGTATATGATGGGATGGGTGGGAAGCAAAGGCCTTTGGTGGAGGTAAGGGCACATTGGTGGTGGGACTGCTGTTGGAATATTGAATACTGGAAACAACTGTGCTGTGAAATATTTTGTAAATCAGGGTGTTTAAATAAAGTTTGAAAAATTTTAATAGATAGTAGCTGCCCATGACCCATGTAAAGTTGATGGTAGTTTCTGGGAAAAGACCTGGAGTTCACCTCGAACTCCAGATGGGGTTTGTGGGGATAGGACCCTGTGTATGGTGTTGGAGGTATATTGGTGTATGTGTAGAGTGGCAGTACCATACCTCTCAAACACAAGCTTTCACACTCGTGAATCATCATTATAGCAAAGCTCTCTGTTAAAGTTCTTCCTATTTCCAGTTCCTAGAGAAGTTTCTGGTTCACAATAGGTTGCTGACTTACCTGTTTTCAATTGCAAGGAAATGTTTGGTGATCTTTCTTCCTAACAAAAATGAGCAGATTTTGCCACCTCTAGGCTCCAAGGCATCAAGACAATAATCAGCAAAGTGGTTTACTCCGTGCATCTTAAAACAAAAGTGCAGAACATGAAAGGGTCTCAATTCAGATCTGCAGGGCCTGACGGATGGTGGAATAATGTTTTGTGAATGATTAACTATGTATATGGTAAGGTGAATCCTGTACACTTTTCTTTAATTATGCACACACAATGAACTCCCAAAGAACGAATGGAAAGGAAAAACCCTCAGAGCTCTTTTTTACCTCTCCATGAAAACTAATAAGACCTAACCTGTTTATCTATCAGTCATGTTTTTGCTCCGATTACAGCTTTTCTGTACCTGGTTCCGGGAAATCTCCCATGTTCAAGGGTCAACTCAAACACTGTGTGTCAGCTTTGGAACCTTCCTTTTGCAGCCTTTAGGGTCCTAGCAATTGCTTAAGCTCAACTCGCAGTTGGTAACCCCTGAGGTATTTTTTGCTTTGCTTGATGTGGAAAGGGCTTAGCTGCCTGGAGAGGATAGCTCGTAAGCACGTTCATTCTTGGTCCATGCACAGACTTTTCTTGCTTAATTATTTATTTGTCAATTAGTGTATCTAAATAATGCAGTCAGCATCCCCAAATCTGCCATTCTGAGCTCTCATGGAAGCATTCTGGTCTTCAGTGGACCCTACAAGATGCTGGCAGAATTTTGCCTTTTAGCAAAAATAGCTCTGTGATTTTTTCAGATGTCTCGTAAACCTTATTACCAGACTGTATCTTGGGCAGTGTCTGCGTTTTCCCCTTGTCTGTGAAAATAAGGAAGAGATATTTCAAACCTTTCTGGACAGAAAGAAAAATACCCTCCTGGTGGTCCAAGCTATAAATGGATCAGTCTTGAACAAAACTATAAATGCACTGACATTTCTGTTCATCACCATTAAGGAACCCCCTGGGTAGGACCAGATTGGGGTATTTCTGTGTGATAAGTATGGCCCACTTACGTGGAACCATTGGCAACTCTGGGACTCATAGAAGAAATAAACCTCTTAAAGAAACATGTACTTATGAGTTGCAGATACTCAAAAAGATAAGTGAATAAATAAATGCCCTTTAAATAAGGGTGCATTGTTAAAATTTAATCAAGGGAGGTTATATATCAAAGGTCCTGAAAAATTATAAATTAAAGAAACAACAAAATCATTATCTCACTACTTAATTGCAAATCTCCAACTTTGTGAAAACAAGAATTTGAACTGAATGAATTATTAAATATAGAAACTGATATTGAGGGTCAGAGGCTGCGACAGCAAATGGGGTGCTGGCCTTGTAAGCGGCCAACCCAGGAGTGACCCTTGAGCTCAGAGGCAGGAGTAAGCCGTGATCACTGCTGTGTAAAGTCCCAAATGAAACAAAGAGAAATAAAGAAAATGACATTTAAATATACCAACTCCTGTCAATTGAACAAAAAGCATATTAAACAAAACCAAATAAAGTCTTGAAGTTTTAAAATAAAGATAAATAAAATATACAGTAAATTAGCAAATTGAAATTCAAATTTAAGTGACTCACATATTCAAAAGGGCATTCTCTAAAGTGAATGACACTCAAACTTTCCTTCCTGAATTGCTCTCTAATCATTCCTGTAAGAGCCGATCACAGGGGGCCAGTCTTTGAGAGAATAATCACAACTTACTTTTGCTTTAACTCAGCTAAGAAAAGTAAACAAGCACATTCTTTGTTGGATGCTCAGCAACTGGAAAGAAACTTAGAAATCTTCAAAAAGTTTTCTACCGTCGCCCCCAAATCTGAGAGATGCATCTTAGAATCCCAGGGACAGAGTTGATCACGTTTCTTTCCTGTCTATGATAGAAAAAATTCTCTCCTGATGAAGGCCATCTACACAGATCTTAAATGCAAGGGACCATCGTACATAGAACTACAAATTGAGCCCCTTAAGGTTTCATGACTGTTACCATCTCTCTCACCTCTGTACTTCCCATGCACCTTACATAGGTTTACGAGTCTCAGCTTGCGAGCAGTGACAGAATAATTGCAATTACAATTACCATTGCTGAGCCAAGGACCAGCACTTTCCCCTTATCATTTGTTACCTCCATATCTCAGCCAAAACATTTGTCCTTTATGCCCAATATGCTAAAGATTCTGAATAAAGGGAGCAGCCTACGACTGCGACTGTGTAGCTACTTGGAGAGGGAACTGGTTCAAATGCAATTATTCTTCTAAAGCTTCTCTTTCTTAGAGGGATCTATCCTCACATTAGCCTCCCACATACTGACTCTGCCTCCGAGGCAGCCAGACTCTCAGCGAGGCTAGTGAATGGGACTGGAAGAATCACCCTTCAGAGTGCCTTTGGAAATGAAAGAAACATAGTTCTTTCTTCCACATGCCTGAACCTGAAGGATTTGGAGACCCCTCCACAGCACCTCAGGTCTTTGCTCCTCTGGACGGACAAGTTAAGCTAAATGTAGCACCTGCGCTAGAATCACCCCCTCCCCTCACCACCCCGACACACAGCCTGATTTTCAGGACTTTTATGCCTGATCTCCAGGCTTGAATCCTAGAAAGTGCTGTAATTTCCCCATGCTCTCTCTGGGAGTTATACTGTGGAGGCACTGGAGGGGCTTCTCTACATTTTTCTTAAAAGACAAACTGAAACTTAAAAAAACTTATGAAGGAATTTTTCATAACAGCACCAAATGGGTTTCAGGTGTACAGATGTTGCTATAACCTCTGTCTTAGCCACTCATACCTTCTGCTCACCCCTATACATTGGGCCCCTTTTTTCCTGAGTTGTTTCCCTTATTTCTTATAGTGAACCTACTCATTTTTTCCCCTGAGAAAGATAGGCTCATTCTGGACTCCCAGACTGGGCCATGGGCACTCTGACCAGATCCTGGTGTGTCTCTCTGCCAAGATGTATAATGTGATCAATTATATCAGCCCTCTGTTCCTGGGGCAGGCTGTTCAAAGACCTGCCAGGGCAGGAATAAGCTAAACACAGTTCTTGTCCTGATCGGATTTTTATGTTAAAAAGAAATTAGGGAAGAGTTACTGGGGAGGCTGCATACTTCAAAATGGGATGGGGCTTCAAGGTGTTTCCACTGATATATTTGAACAAAGACCACTGAGGTTGAGGGTGGGGACCCTTGGACATATTTGCTAAAGTTCATAATTTTGTTTTATTTAATGGGGGCGTGGCACACTCAGTCCTAGCTCTGCTGGAATCCCATTGCCACAGACATGGTGTCAGATTTCACTCAGGCAGATGTGACTTGGAAAGAGTTGGTTGGAAGCAACATTTCCTCCCAGGAAGGGAAACACAGTGGATCCCACCTGTAGGAGGTAACTGCAGAAAACCAGAGCTTGCTGGCCTAGGATGCCCTCGCCTCTGTCAGTCCTTGAATCATGTTGATTCATTAGGAAGACAAGAGTACCAGAGGAGGGAATCCTTGATGAGGGGTGCTAGGGTGCAGTTTGCACGGAGGCTGTGGTGGGCTCCATCCTCTCTCCCTTCTCTTGCTGCTGCTACCACACTGTATAGAAGTCACTGGCTGATGTTTGGGTTCAGCCAATGGGAAGTCCAGGAAGGGAAGGAGAAAAATGTGAACTGGAACATACTGTGTTGCTTGGTTCAAGACCAGTAGCCCTCTAAAGCTATTCTCTTTTGGCAACTATAGATTAAGTAGCAAGCTACCTAGAAATAGATAAATGGTGGTGGAGATAGACGAAGACAGATAGAAATATAAGTGTATATATTCGTTTGTAGACACAAAGCTCTGTGTATCTCTACATACCTCTATAATCTGCATCTGTAAAGGGACAGATAGATATATAAAGAGACAAACGATTTAAAAGAATGGTCTCATGGGATAAAGGGGACCGACAAGTGTGAATCTGTCAGCATGCTGGGAACTCAGACTTTTGTGTCCCTCTCCAAAGTAGAATTCCTTCTCTGGGAAACCTGTTTCTGCTCTCAAGAAACAGGCTGCCAATGGGTGGGACGATGGCTTTCACATTCATTATCAAGGTCAATCTCCTTGACTTAAAGACAACTGGAAGAAGAAGTAAACGGTCTCAGCAGAACCCTTTTCAGCAACTTTGAGAGGCAGGCTGGGGCTGGCTGCTCTGGTTTAGCCATGTTGACACTTAACACTGATCATCACAGAATGGTTAAAGTGGTCAGGTTCCAGGGAGGTTGGTCCTGTTTTTATTTCCCACACAGAAATAATGTAAGACAGTGAGAAGCAGCTGTGAAGCTGAGTGGCCTGGGGACAGAAAGGCCACCTGTCATCTCCACCAGCATCCCAAGAGCCACAGGCATGAGAAATTGAGGAGGCGCATCTCTCATCAAACACAAGCATCATTTCACTGATAGGAGCTGTAGTGCCATCTCTGAGCCTACCACAGTATACAGGCAGCCCATTAGGAAAATCTCTGGCAGAGCTGTTCACTGGCATCTACTGTGAGGTAGCACCAAAAATCAGACAGTTTAGGTCACCACCATACTTGGGAAATCTACTGACCAGCCACTGGCTGCATGAGCGGCGACCACGGACATGATGTACTTGGACTCCCCATACTCTGTTTCTCCTCCTTTTCCATCAGAAAAGGAACTTCTGTAGCTTGGGTTCCCCCTGGGACTTACTTCTGACCTCCTAATTTAACTGTTGTTGCTGTAAGGGTTCCTGTATCTAGTTTTGCTGAAACAGCAGGAAAGAAAGTGGCTCTGATTCACACTCCAGCTCTTCCTCCTCTATGCTCAATTGCGTCTCTAAAATCAGGAGTTAGTCCCCTGGGAACAAATGTCCTAATTCTAACCCACAGCTCTACACAATGATCAAATCACCAGGAAGTTGAATCTCCTGTCTTTTATTGGGAACACAATATGACCAGAATATGGAACAGAACATGGAAAAGATAATATGGAACAGATAAAATTTTCTATATTTATATTAGAACTCAAAAGCAGATGAAACCAGAAATTTAAAACTTTTATTCCCAACACAGCAGTGGGAAGGAGCCTCATTTGATGGCTGCTGAGGCATGAGGAGGCAAAGAAGCAAACCCTGTACCCCATGTCTGCAAACACAGAGGGAAAATGGAAACCAATGATCAAAGGGACAGGTGCTCAAGTCAGTAATTGTGGCCATGATCCACGGCTCAGAGACAAAGAAACCCAGACTAGGTTGCAGCAGCAGGAAAGGGGATGCTGTCAGGCACCCACCAGGGCCATCTGTCTTGCCGTGGGAGCTCCTGGAGGCACTGCACATCAGCTTTTGTTTCTTGATATCTGAAAGGGAACATCTGGTACCTGACAAGTAAAAAGAGTTCATTAAAAGGGCATGAAAATGAGCAAATTTATTGTATTTTTGGTGAAGTCCAAAGTGCATCTTAATGATTTTGAAGAGGCCACTTTCACCCACATATCCTCCTTTTCTCCAGAAAGATGGGAATGACTCCTACTGCACATAAACCAATCCAGACCGTTTACTGCCTCGTGTGCTAATGCTGTTACTTTTTCCATTAAATGTGGGCATTTCAAGTTGAAGTTTGCTAAAGGTCATATCTGATGATGAGCTTGACCAAAACTAACCATTGGATTTGAAGAGGGAAAGCAAGAGATTATTTTATAGCAGAGCCAAGACTTCCAGTGAGAACTGTGTTAGAAGAATTAAATTCTGGCCCCACTTCCACATGATTCAGCCTGTGAGCATAAGCAATTCATTTAAACTCTCTGAAGTTCCATTTACTCAGTTTCAAAGGGATGCTATTGTAACTTGGCTCTCCAAGGAACTATCGTACTCCATAAATTCTAGATTTTAGGCGTACTTTGCAACCTGACTCCATCCATAGCAGTTAGCTTATTATCTACCCCAATGACTTTTGAAGATTCTGGAAAGATGGTCCTTCCTTTCTGACCAACTTTGCTGGGTACTCAAACTGTTAAAGATATGATTTTTTTTCCTTTTTAAAGTGTGAATTGTACTTGACTGTGTTAAGAGTTTACTCCTAGCTCTGTGCTCAGGAATCACTTCTGGTAGTTGAACCAGACTTGGCTGTGCTAAGGACTTACTCCTCGCTCTGTACTCAGGGATCACTCCTGGTAGGGCTTGGGGTCCTTATGGGGAATGGGGGATCAAATCAGAGTCATTTGCAACATGGCAAGCGCCATACCCATTGTCTTAACACTCCAGTCCAAGAGAGGATACTCTTTTCTTTTGTTCTCTAAGCTTATTAGACCTCTCCTAAGACAGTTCTCTTTCTTATTTCTGTCACTTTCTTCTCTGTTTCTCTCTTTTTATTCCCTTTGCATGAAAAAAAATTGATATTTCTCTCATCATGAAGTGTCCTTCTAATGCCTGCAATTTCTCCTATTCTCTATTCATTTTTTCTTGTCCTTGATGACTTTGAATGGAGGAATCCTGCTCAGGTACTGTGTAAGAAGTGCTTCTTTTGGAACATGGCTTATGTCCCTCCCATGACTCACCTGGGATTATGTATTTGGGTAGGAAGACCTCTCAGGTTAAGTGACAAGTTCTTCACAAGTGTGTCAAAGGTACCTGCCCTAATAGGCCTGGGCCCCAGCTAATCCACAGCCTCACATTTGTTAACTAATGCTGCTTTTTGCCTGAAGTTCCCTCTTACAATTCACACTGGGAAGAAAGACATTTTGGATCTGTGACTTTCTGCATGGCAGACTATTCTTACCATGAATTCTGTGTTTGCTGGTTCAAGTGTTTCCTCTCAACTCCCATGGGTCCTCTCCGTGGGACTGGACAATTTTACAGGAATTCCCTGGCTGCATTGGCTCCTCCTTTAAATAAAATATCCCTGTTAGATCAAAGGGAATACTGCTTAACTCCTGGCAAATGAGCATAACTCTCAGTAATTTTAAAGGCAGAGCATCTAGAATAGAATCTAGTGGAAGTTTGGAGAAATATAGCTGGCAATATATATTCATTGTAAGAAATTTTATGCTATTGTCTATAAATTAAATCCTGAGTACATTTCACCTCAGGTGCCCCCCCATCTCTACAAGTGCCTTTTTAGAAACTTGTAAGGGGAGATCTTGCTCTCGCAAACTAGCATTTGTAAGGCCTGGGCAGGTGAAGGCACCTAGAGATTTGCTTTTAATGTGCTGGGTTGTTGGCCCTTGCTGAGACCCATCCTTCTGGGCTGGGCCAGAACATAAGATGTCTTTATATCCTGGTCCTACATCTCCACACCAGGGTCAGGATAGAAGAAGAATCTCTCTCTCTTTCTCTCTCTCTCTCTCTCTCTCTCACTGCCTGCCTTCCTTCCAACTTGGGTCTGGTGCCCAACCTGAGCACATGCTCTGGGTTTGACTAGGAATTGGAAGTTTGGGGTTTTCCTGACCTTGGATTTTATTACCAGAATTTTTTTAAGTAAAGCTTTTTGAAAATTTTGGATTCATGAATTTCATCCATCCACTGACTGCTGGTCCTTGAGATAGAAGGGGATTCACTTTCTCTCCCTCATGTGCCAGGAAACTCAGCTATTCCCTGACACCTGCCATTAGCATGGTTAAAGATTGTAGATGACAACCTTAATCTGAAGACTAAAGAAGCCTTTGTCAGCTTTCTCCACTAAATACTAACCTTTCTTTATTTTCTTTCCCATTGTGCATTCTGTGCAAAGACATCAAGTGTAGTCACATGCAGAAGGAAGGATGGCGACCCCTCCTGATCCCCTTCAAAGCTTGGGTAGTTACATAACGATTGAGAATTTTTCCATGGGAAAAATTCTTCCCTATATATTTGCTTATTCAATTATTTATATGAATAAATATAATTCATATAAATGGGTGTTTATTTTATATTTTGAATGATAATTGAATGCTATTTCATATATTTCATTTTTCAAATTATTCCAGCTTCCACAACTACGAATTCTTTCCATTAATTCTTCTGTTCTTTTGACATGTCCTGACCAATGAACGTTTCTGTGGTTTCTCTTTGATAGTTTGAGGGCTGAGCTTCCTTACTTCAAGCACCACAAGCTGCTCCAAGCTCAGCATCAATATATCCTGCTCCAATCCTAAAACCTGTAATTCCTCCAAGGTGCCTCTTTCTTTATTGGAAAAAGACATTAAATTGGATCCTAGGGGTGTTCAGAACTACTGGGATGTGATTTCTTCTTGGACCTCTTTGTGATTCTTGTTCTAGCAGAGCAGAGAGAGACGTGTGTGTAGACTAAAGCATTATTTCATATGAATGTATATTTTTGTACATAACCATTCTTATCTGTATGAATGGTCACTGGTCACAGTGACCACCTGAAGGACTCACAGACATGGGGCAGAGCTGCTACTGGCTCTCCCTGTGCCCAGCCGCCAATGAGGCGCCCGGGAGGGATTGCGGGTTCTAGCCCTGGCCCACCATCCCAGCAGAGCCTCACAACAAGCCAGACGACGCCCCCCCACCCCCACTCCATGAGGGCCTCCATTTTCCACATTCCAACTTCCCTCTCGTCAGAACTCCTCCCAGCAGACCAGCCTATCACAGCCCGGCTCATCGAGATCTACTCTGCAGCAGTCTTTTTTAAATCCAGTCCTGGCATGCTGATCCAGAGACTCACAGACATGGGGCAGAGCTGCTACTGGCTCTCCCTATGCCCAGTGCCAACGAGGCACCTGGGAGGGATGGCGGGGTTCTAGCCCTGGCCCACCACCCCAGCAGAGCCTCGCAACAACCTAGACGACCCCCCCAATCCATGAGGGCCTCCATTTTCCACATTCAGACTTCCCTCTCGTCAGAACTCCACCCAGCAGACCAGCTTATCACAGCCCAGGTCTCTGAGGCATATAGTAATACAGGGAGAATGGTGGAGTCGAAGAGATGTGACTAGAGCTGGAGGTTCTTTGTCCTTTTAGTTCTTTCTTTGATGCTGTTGAAGGCATTTCATGCCACTCTCTTCCTCCTGCACAGCTCAGGTTTTAGGTCATTCATCATGTTGATTTCTCGACCTAGGTACACATAACTGCTGCATTCAGAGATGTTTGTTCCATTGAGAGTGAATGGGGCCTCTGGAACTAGTTCATTTTTCATGAACATAGTTTTGTTGAGATTCAGCTATAGAACTATCTTTCCACCTTCTTGGAAGCTAGCTTTTGTGCCGCTGGCTAATTTTTTGGTTTTATTAGAATAACCTCATCAGCGAAGCAGTGGTGATGTAGTTGCTGACCATCTACCTTCACTCCCATTCCTTCCCATTCTAAATGTCATATGATGTTCTCGATGGTGGTGCAAAAGAGTTATGGTGAAATGGTATCACCCTGCCTAACCCCTCTTTTGACACCAACAATCACTTCCTTGTAGAATGGTGAGATCCTGGTGGTGAATCCATAATACATGAAGGATCTTGATGTATTGGGTTTGAATGCTCTGTTTGGCTAGGGGTTTGTTGACTGCTTCAGTCTCCACAGAATCTAAGGTTTTCTCTAAATTAATGAACGTGAGACAGAGCGGCATCTTGTACTCCCTACAAACCTCAATGAGCTTGGTTACCGTGTGGATATGGTTGATTGTGCTGAATCCTTTTTGGAAGCCAGCTTGCTTACATGGTTATCCTTCATCTAATATTCTGCCAATCCTGTTCAGGATGACTCAAGTGAACAGCTTGTAGATGACAGACAACAGGCAGATGGGCCGATAGTTGCCAATGTCGTGAATGTCTCCCTTCTTGAACAGTTGTACTGTCCTGCTGGTTTTCCATTGGGAGAGAACCTTGCATTAGTCAGGTAGCATGTGAAGAGCCAAGCCAGTGTATTGATGAGTACTGATGGCAGATTCTTCAGGTGTTCAGGTCTGGCGTTGTCTGGGCCTGGTGCTATTCCCTTATTTACAGACGAAATGGCATGTCGGATTTCAGAAGGGAATACGTTGGGAATGACATATCTATCCTGCACAATTTGGTATGTGGGCAGGTGGATGTTGACTGTCAAAGAGATCTGAGTAGAAGTCATGGATAATCTTCTCCATTGCCTTTCTGGAAGATGTGATAGATCCATCAGGATGTCAGAGGGCAGTCATATTGGTCTTATAGTTGGCGAAAGACAGGCGGGTGTTGTGAATGCTTTTCCCGGCTTCTGCTGCATCATCCAGTATTTCTGCTCTTCTCTCTTTGAGGTCTTCCTTTATCACTTCTCTGCACTGCTTTCTGAGCTTGAACTTTAGCATTTGGTTGCCTGAGGCTCATGCCTTGCCATGTTGGCAATGAGCTTGAGATTTTTTGAAGACAGGCATCATTTTGTGGCTTTCTCTCTCTTGGCATTCTTCACACAATCATAGAGGATGAACCAGTAGGTTGTATTCTTCGATGTCATCAATGATGGTATCTTCCCATGTTGCTGCAATGGTGCCAGAGTTCCCAGTTGGTGGTCATTCTGGAAGTTCTCTTCTTAACTTTGCAGCCTTTTCTCCCCATTGCATGAAGTAGAATTTTGCATGAAGGAGACAGTGGTCCGATCCTGTTTGGAATTTTGGGACAACGGTGACATTGTTCAGGCAAAACCATCCATTGAAGATCACTTGATCACTTGAATCTCGTTATTCATTGATTTGTCTAGCGGGCACCAGTAACATCTCCATTGGGCCCTATCACGTGCCAATGTAGCCCAATGGCATCTAGTTGATTCAGGAATATGAAGAGCCTCAAACTGTTCCTTCAGGGTCTTGACAAGGAAGTCTGACCATCTTGTAGGTGGGCGGCCACATGATTTTTTGACATCACGTGGGATCCAGTCGGTAACGGCTCTAGTCCAGAGGTCATCTCCAAATCGCATTACAAGTCCAGCCCATCTGATTTTCGATGCCTTGGCAAATAAGAGAGCATCCCTGATTCTGGAATAGCGATGGAGGTCAGAACTCTGGATTCCTTCTCTCACTTGAGTGAGGCGTGATATTCCAAGCATAGCTCTTTCGATTCCTCTCTGGGAGACCCAAATAGCATTCTAATCCTGCTTTCGTAGGGCCCAGGTCTCTGAGGCATATGTTAATGCAGGGAGAAAGGTGGAGTTAAAGAGATGTGCCCGGAGCCGGAGGTTCTTTGTCCTTTTAGCTATTTCTTCGATGCCTTTGAAGGCATTCCATGCCACTCTCTGCCTCCTCGCGCAGCTCAGGTTTTAGGTCGTTCATCATGTTGACTTCTCGACCTAGGTACACATAAATGCTGCATTCAGAGATGTCCATTCCATGAGAGTGAATGGGGCCTCTGGAACTAGTTCATTTTTATAAACATAGTTTTCTTTAGATTCAGCTGTAGACCTATCTTTTCACATTCTTGGTTGAAGTCAGCCAGCATTTGTGCCGCTTGGCTAATGTTTGGTGTTATTAGAACAATGTCATCAGCAAAGCGGAGGTGGTGTAGTTACCGACCATCTATCTTCACTCCAATTCCTTCCCATTCTAATTGTCACATGATGTTCTTGAGGGTGGCGCATCGATTACTGTTACAGTAACCAGTAACAAAAATGTTTATTTTATTGATTGAAGATGATGTGATCAATTTCATTCTGGAACTGTCCACCAGGAGATTCCCAGGTGCAACGTTTTGCTCCAGCCTATGAGTTCCTATGAATGTCCTGGTGGACATGATGGACTCAGATAGTCTCTCACCCTGTTCATTTCATTCTAGGCCATGGCTCCTGATGTGAAGTTGTTTGGCTGATTTTCTCAGTACTATCTTGGCATTAAAATCACCAACTATGATCTTGTAGAAGGTGTGATCTTTTTAAAGTACTCCTTCAGTTCCATGTAGAATTTCTCAATTTTTTTTCCCTTGTATGTGGATGTTGGTGCAGAGACAACGAAGATAGAAATTGCTGCCAGTGGACCACATCTTTTCAAGTGTAATCGTCCTATCTGGTTTTTTAGACATTCTAACGAATCAATATTCACTGCCATGTTCATGTTACAAGGACACCAACCCCACTGACACCTCTTTTGTTACATGTTCCAAGGAACAGTTCTTCTCTGTGTCAAAATCGGTGTGATGCAATTGATGCCTCATTGTCTCAGTCAGACCAATGATGTTATACTTGATCTTATGCGCTTGCACCATCAGATCTTCCATATATGCTTCCGATGCTTTGAAAGTGTGTTGAAAGTACAGACAGTCATTTAAGTCTTTCTTCGTTTTGGCAACCTCATTTGGCCCTGAAATTTTATCAGGCACTCCTTGTTTATCCATCTTAGTGCTGCCGTATGAGGGGCTCTTTCAGGGTTGGGAAAATAAGCATTGTTATTACCGGTTTTGGCATATTGAATACTCATCAGACAGCTTGCCAGGCTCTGCCGCGTGGGCAATATACTCTCAGTAACTTGCCAGGCTCTCTGAGAGGGGTGAGTAGAATATTCATGGTAATTTGGAGATAAATCACATGGCCACTCTGCAGCCATGCACAATGGGGAGAGCTGGTATCTGCTCTGCCTGGTGTATGTGTGTCTGTGGTTCAAGCATTCCTGGGCTTGAAATACTCTCCTCTGAAGGGTTGGTCTCTGATAAATTATAAGTTTCATAATTCAAATTTATCTTGCTCCAGAAGGAAGATAGAAACATCATTGACCTTTGTTTGTATATTAATCTTATATCTTGGAACCATGAGACTCTCAATAGTTCTGGAGGTTTTGACAAATTCAGTTGCTCTTCTTTCTCTGGTTTATTGATGGGGGAGCCACTGGGTCCCCAACAATATTAGGAAACGAGTTTCTTTTTACATTCCAAGCCAGCAGGGTATGGATGAAAACTGAGGAGTTCAGCCGAAGTTCCAAAAAGGCTTTTTGGAACTAATTACCAATAAAACAAGCTCTGCTACTGCAATCCAAGACAATGGGATTCCCCAGACCTCTAACTCTTCTTCAGAAGTTAGACCCTGCACCTGGGCCCAATTCTCTCACCGAAGTGTATCTCAGTACCTCAAGTCAGTCCCCATATATATCCAAGTAATCCTATCTAGGGAGGGTAATGTCAACAAAGATCAATGATTCAGCTTCTAGGTATAGATAGAAGCAGTATGGTGCCACCCTAGTGTTAAAAATAATTATGTCAGGAACTAGTTCCTTTCTCTGAGATTATCTCTTATGTCAAAAAAACGGAGAGAGAGAGAGAGCTGCCATAAAGAAATACATTTCAATGGATGTATATTCATGGGGAGAAACACATCATAATTTCATGGGCTTCAAGCAGTCTAGATTGTACCCACAAGGTCCGTCTATTTTCTGTTCTGCATCAAGGTGATTCTGAGTGTCTTGTCCTCTGTTTACTGACAGGGTCATGCTCGCCTGCTTAAGGGAAAAATAGAATGAACCTTCCTTTGATCTAAAACAATGGTCTCAACGTAGCCAGGGTGGTAGTCTCCTGGTAAATTCTAACTGTTCCAAGCTGGGACCAGTGGGTATTAAGAGGAATTGTGACTAATCTAGATAACTTTGAAATCATAGTAGTCACTTGTCACTTGTCTTCCTGTTGTTAATCAATTTGCTCGAGCGGGCGCCAGTAACGTCTCCATTCATTGGGAATGAGGTCCATTGTTGTTACTGTTTTTGGTATATCAAATACTCCATGGGTAGCTTGCCAGGTTCTGCCATGGCTCTTGGTTCATCCCAGGGGCCCAGTGGGCCCAGTCTTTTCTTTTCCTTGTGCAAGGCAAAGTCCTTACCAGCTGTACTAGCTCTGATTCTCCCTGCACACTCACACCTATATTCAGCTCCTCTTACTGTTATGGGTAACCGAACTGCAGAAAATGTACATTAAAAAACAAAAATCAAAGAATAAAAAGCATTCATTTTTAATGGTTTTTAAATTAAAATCAGAACATATAGTAATATTTCAGAAGTTACTGATTTAGAGTCAAAATGACTCTTGTAAGTGCCACACCCTCCATCAGTGTTTATAGAGAAGAGAGATCTCATTAGCATGAATCCTAGCTTAAGAACACTTAAATAGCTTAAACTGTAGGTAGTTTAAACAGCAAAGCTCCCAAGCTAGCTAGGCCTCATCATCCAACAGTTTACTAAGGCGTAAATTGACAGTATTGGCCTTAGATATTTCCTATTTCCTAATACATAAATCCAAGTCCTATAGAATTCTCCTTTACTACTACTTTCACTGCATCTCATGAGTGTGAGTTAGTTGTATGTTTGTTTTAAAATATTTCTATATTTGTCTTGAAACTTCTACAATGTCCTATATGCGATTCAGAAAAAATTTCTAAATCTTCAATTATTTAAAAATGTTTCATCTGTTTCTTTGAATGCTAGTGTTTCTTTTTAAAACCTTGTTTATGTATTATGAAGATTCATAGCCTGGAACATGTTCTATTTTTTGGGGAATGCCCTATGTTAGTAGCAAAAGAGTATGTTTTCTTCTTGTTGTCCCTTTATATAGATGATTTGGTAAAGTCTTATCAGATCCTACATCTCCTGGATTTTTCTGCCCAACTTGAGCTCTCTGTTACTGAAAGAGGTGTGTGAAAGCTTCCAATTCCAAAACTGAAGTTTTGTCAGTTTTCTCTGTATCTACTTCAATGTACTGTTACGGTGTGGACACATTTAGAACATTTAGTTCTCTGTAGAACTAACACCTTTATAACTATATAATGCCCCTGGTTATTTTTCCTGATGAATTTCCTGATTTTTGTCTGAAATTATTATTACTGTTCCAGATTTCCTTTGATTAATATTAACATTCTATATCTATCTTGGCAGCTTAATTTTAACCTGCCTGGGTCATTTCCCCTTTTTTCTTTTGTTTGTAGAGATTATCTCAGTCTGCTCAGAGGCCTGAGGCAACACTGATGCCGGGAATGAATGCATTCTGCTAGGCCCTGGGAGCCCGACAGCTCAGTGCTCAGCTTGGGGGTCTTAGAACCCACAGAGCCCATCCTGACACTATTAGGAGGCCACAAGGGTCCACACACAGGGTTGGGGTACATGAGGTTCTAGAAATTCATCAAAGGGCCTCATATATGCTAGTTGTGTGCGCTCCCTGCCCTACTTGCATATTTCTTACAAAGAGGCTTTTGTCTTATTTTTATTGAAGGCTATTTTGGACTTTTTAAAATTAAAATAATTTTTTATAGATTCATAAAACTTGTTGCAGACATGGTCACTTGATCACTTGATCACTTGAATCCCGTTATTCATCGATTTGCTCGAGCAGGCGCCAGTAACATTTCCATTGGACCCTATCACTTGCCAATGTAGTCCAATGGCATCTGGTTGATTCAGGAATATGAAGAGCCTCAAACCGTTCCTTCAGGGTCTTGACAAGGAAGTCTGACCATCTTGTAGGTGGGCGGCCACGTGATTTTTTGACATCATGTGGGATCCAGTCGGTAACTGATCTAGTCCAACGGTTGTCTCCAAATCGCATTACAAGTCCAGCCCATCTGATTTTCGATGCCTTGGCAAACGAGACAGCGTCCCTGATTCTGGAATAGCGACGGAGGTCAGAACTCTGGATTCCTTCACTCACTTGAGTGAGGCGTGATATTCCAAGCATAGCTCTTTCGATTCCTCTCTGGGAGACCCGAATAGCATACTCATCCTGCTTTCGCAGGGCCCAGGTCTCTGAGGCATATGTTAATGCAGGGAGAACGGTGGAGTCAAAGAGATGTGCCCAGAGCCGGAGGTTCTTTGTCCTTTTAGCTATTTCTTCGATGCCTTTGAAGGCATTCCATGCCACTCTCTTCCTCCTGCGCAGCTCAGGTTTTAGGTTGTTCATCATGTTGATTTCTCGACCTAGGTACACATAACTGCTGCATTCAGAGATGTTTGTTCCATTGTGAGTGAATGGGGCCTCTGGAACTATTTCATTCTTCATGAACATGGGTTTCTTTAGATTCAGCTGTAGACCTATCTTTCCACATTCTTGGTCGAAGTCAGCCAGCATTTGTGCCGCTTGGCTCATGTTTGGTGTTATTAGAACGATGTCATCAGCGAAGCGGAGGTGGTGTAGTTGCTGACTATCTATCTTCATTCCCATTCCTTCCCATTCTAATTGTCGCATGATGTTCTTGAGGGTGGCGCTGAAGAGTTTTGGTGAAATGGTATCACCCTGTCAAACTCCTCTTTTGACATTAATGATCACTTCTTTGTAGAATGATGAGATCCTGGTGGTGAATCCATAATACAGCTCACGAAGGATCTTGATGTATTGGGTTTGAACACCCTGTTTGGCTAGGGGCTTCGATGACCGCTTCAGTCACCACAGAATCAAAGGCTTTCTTTAAATCAATGAACGTGAGACAGAGCGGCATCTTGTACTCCCTACAAACCTCAATGAGCTTGGTTACTGTGTGGATATGGTCGATTGTGCTGAATCCTTTCCGGAAGCCTGCTTGCTCTCATGGTTGTCCTTCATTTAGTGTTCTGCTAATCCTGTTCAGGATGACTCGTGTAAACAGCCTGTAGATGACAGACAACAGGCAGATGGGGCGATCGTTGCCGATGTCTTGAATTCTCCCCTCTTGAACAGTAGAACTGTCCTGCTGGTTTTCCATTGGGAGGGCAACTTGCATTCAGACAGGTAGTGTGTGAAGAGCCGAGCTAGTGTATTGATAAGTACCGAGGGCAGATTCTTCAGGTGTTCGGGTCTGACTGAACATGGTAATTTACAAAATTTTGCAAGATAGTGTTATCTTTCCCAAGAAAAATGTAGCTGAGGACATTAAATGAAAAGGTATTGAATTCTAGTTACTGGACTTTAAACCTAGAAAGCCCATACACTGCGACGGATCATTTTCTAGTGTGAAATCCCTGTGAGTTACCTTCCCTGCTTCATGTCAATTTTCTAAACTGTAGCATCAAGATGACCCTAATAGGCCTAAAAAGAAAGAGAGAGAAAAAAAAAAAAGCTCCAAGGTTTCCTTATTACAGCATCTGCCTTTTAATCCTTCTTCATCTGAAATGGGAGGATATTAGTAGAATCAATTCTGTTTATTGAATGGATTACATGAAATGCTGCCTGTGAAATGCTGGCTAAAGAGATAAGTACCAGGAAAGTGGTCAGCAAATAATGTCTATAGCTATCAAAATACTCACTTGTGCGTTTCCCACTTTTCCAAATATTTTTGACAAGCCCATCTTTACAAACTTATCATTGTATGACACTTGTTTGCCTGCAGACCAAAAAAAAATGGTAAAACTGCTGAGTCAAGGATTTGGATATTTATTTCACCTTTCATTCAGTGTAATCTAATTTTCCTCCAAAATTTATAGCACTTTAAACCCTCTAAGAATACTTACCCACCAATACAGTGCCTTATTAATCCTTTGCCAAAATATTTTAAGTTGTGTTTCCTTATTTCTTAGGGCAATTCAATATATTTCACTGTCCTTTGTTTTATGCACATTGTTCATACATGTTTGGTTGGTTGATTGAGTTTTGGGCCACACCTAGTGGTGCTTTGGGATCACTCCTGGTTCTGCATTCAGGGATGACTTCTGGCAGCTTGGAGGACCTTCTGGGGTGCTGGGACTTGAACCCTTGTTGACTGCATGCAAGACAAGTCCCCTACCTACTGTACTACTGCTCCGACCCTGCACACACACTTTCTTTAGATGTATTGAGTAACTAGGCATGAACCCTGGTCCCTGAGTACGGAGAGGTTCTTAAAACATACAAGGCATCTGCTCTTGGCAGCTCCAGATTTCTGCTGATTCCTTTCCTGAATGACTTGTAAAGACTCAAAGCATATTTAGAAAATTCATCCTTTGTTAATGATGTGCCACAAAATTGGGGGCAGCATGTCTTTAAGGCATCGGTGCAGAATCTTTAAGGCATGTGCTTTTCAGAGTGTGTTGAAGTGTTCATTCTCAGGAGGGAGGGGGCAGCAGTGTACTCATTGGAGACTGTGGTTGTAACTGAGTGTTAATGATTTCCTGAGTTGCCAGTAAGGAGCAGGTGTGAGGTTTGTTAACACGTTCTTGACCAGAATTGGGCATGCAAGGGGCTAGCAGTGGCAAGGGAAGCCCAGAATGCCAAATATCCAGGATTTCTGAAATACTTTATGTACTTTACAAATGAATTAAACAACACTGAATCGGATGGCTAGCAGAGCATGAAATCTCAGGTCCAATCCAAAAGTAAAAATCAAAGCAAATTACCTAATGTTGGCTAATGATAGTAATTTGGTAAAGATTGAAAATCAATAGTTTTTATAGAAGTGAAGTGGTCGGTGATTTAGATCGACCAATCGGGTAGGGCCTGTCCAAGACTGGTGGTACCGTTGTAGCAGTTGGAGGGGCTATTTCTCCCAGACTATCCTAGAGTGCAGTGGTTGACCTGGGAGGGTGCTATTGAATGGAGGCCATGGTCCACAGCTAGGAGGGCCTTCCCTGAGGATCAGACTGCCTGCTGTGAGAAATTAGAGTAAGCGCTAGAAAGCTTTATTCTGTGAGAGAAGAGGAGCATACATCTTGTGCCTGGGAGAGGAAGTGTTAGGGAGTGTCTCCTCGACACACACAGGCACTCATACAGCCTTATTTGCTGAGACATTTTATGTTCTACGCAATCATTAATGTTCATTAAAGAACACAAAATAGAATCATTTTGTAAAGACAAAACACTCCTTAAGCAAGGATTGATAGTTTTTTGGATATTTCATGGCTAGTACATGATCCAACTTTGATGGAAGTCGCTCGCTTTTCCATAGGCACAATAGCAATAGAAATATCACAATAACTAATTATAATAACTATAATCCCACTATGTGGTAGGAACTACTCAAAGCACAACATCTGTACCTGTACATTGTACATTCTATACATACATGCATATGTACATATACAGATGCAAATACATATACATGTATGTATTATGGATATGTTAATACATAAGTTCATTTAACCTCATTTAATTTGGTATTATCCCACTTTATAGATGAGGAAATTTATACACAAGAGGTTAATAAAATTGCCCCCAAGTCACAAGGTTAATACATTAGAACTCATTTTTCCAAAGCTTAGTACTCTTTCCACTACATTAAACTACTTCACTAGTGGAATCTAATTGTAAGTATTGTCTTTCCGCCAAAACTTTGGGAATAATAGAAGAGAAAAGAAGAATAAAATACCTATAATCTCAACATCTATAACTATCCACAGATGGCATTTTGTCATATTCCCTGGTAGTCTTTAATCATGCCTACCTTTATATTGGTGGGATCCATTTTTATTGACTGTAAAAAAATCAATTTTATGACCACTCCAGAATTCACTTCTCATCTCTCTCCTGATAGTTATTTGGTTTCTACTTCGATTCAAATATATTGTTCAAGGATATGTTTCTTGATATAAAATTAAAGATGAAAGGAAATCATGTTTAATTTGCCCAAACATTGCTAGATTGCTTTCTTCTCAAACAATTTAATTTTTTTAGTAACCAGCAATTGCAAATCCATATTGCTCTATTTTTTTGTTTAACATTAGCTACTTTGAAGGCATGACACAATATACTGTTAGTGTTTGTTGAGTTTGTTTTTCCCATATTAAGGGGATAATCATAATTTTCTGTGGATTTTCTCTCCTGGACAATAACCCTGCCCAGTTAGCTAATTCCCTAAGGACTGGTATGTCTGAGAGATAATAGTTTCTCCCAGGTCAGGTCCTGTTGACTTGGTATTTTCAGATTTTTTCTTGACTTCAAGTGCCTCGTGCCTCATTCTGGTTCTACATACTTTGGCTAATTTTACTACTTTTCTAGATTGGTTTTGTTCTCCTGAATCTAGAGTTGCACACAGACCAAATCAACATCTTCTCTTTGCGGCTCGAGGCCTATTGGTCTTTTCTTGTACACTCCTTTAAGACAAAAAGAATCTTTCCTATGGCAATAGAAATGGCATCCAAGTGTCATACTTTGTTAGCAGTCCCTCAGAGGAGGGCCACAACATGCTGCAGGGGGCAATAAAACTGAGGAAACTACAGCTTTAGAAACAGACAGGCCTGTCTGTCATCTGACATAATTACTCAAAGCAAATAAGAAGAGATAATGTCCCAAGGAATTTAACTCAGAGTTGACCTCACTATAGCAGTAAATGATAGCAGTGAGCAATAATATAAGCTAATATGGTCAGTATATGGAAAGACATAGTCAAGAGAAGAATGTGAAGAGAAAACAGGTTAGAGTGATTTTTTTAGGACACCACAAATTGTCCAGGAAAGCTGCTTTCCCCACAATTCTACTTCTTCTGCTCTTAACCATGTCTTCCTCTATCTGATGATAGCTTTCAACTAAATGAATTAACTGTCATCTGTAAACAAATGTTTCCAATTTACAGAAACCTAGATGATCCCTTTGGCTAATTGGAAAACTCATCACACTTGCTATAGCTGGTTTGGTGATGCAGATGGCCAGTTTAGAGCATCAGTGACTCGGGTGCTGATTCTGAGTCATTCCCATTACCAGAATAGACAGTGCTAAAAATCCCAGAACAGTAAGAACAGGAAACCATACTTCCTTACAAGATTTTTTTTGAGAACATTATGAGAAATTCACTTCCAAACTAAGACTTAGAAAGATGATTTAGAGCTTTCATGTAAAGATAAATATGCCTGTGGTTACAAAAAGATCAAATAAATTGCTCAAATGTGAAATTTTCAAGCTGTTAACATCATGGTCTATATGTGACCATGGAACCTGGTTAGATCATTTTTATCGCTCTATTATCCCCAGCCGCTTCCCTTGTCCATTCTCTATACACTAATAAAATTAGCTGAGACTTTTACTATGCTTATTTATTCAATGAATTTTGTGACTCCCTGAGCAGGTTGATCATAAAATTAATCAAATCAGTGGTGAGCTTGGGTTTCCCCAATTACCTGTGTCAAAATCTGCGACTGGTCTTCTCTTCCTCCACCACTGTTCTTGGGTTTTTGGTAATCTTGTGTATATTAATGACCTATTTTTTCTTCCTTTTCCCACAATTATCTTCCTGCCAAAGGCATTTTCTTTTAACTGCAAAATAGTAGCCTTGTCTGTTGCTAGTAGTCATTCAAAGATCCCCACATATCTACCTTGAAATGGATAGTGCTGTATTCAGGCTGGTCAGTGTAGTGACCAAGCACCACAGCTGTAGCTAGGTCAGAAGGGGTTGGTGAGAATGAGACTGTGGATTATCTCTGTTCAATTCATGTGAAATTAAACAGAAAAGAAAGGTGTTGTGTACAGGGCCATTCGCATTGTAATGAGGTCCAAGGAGCTTGGCACGACACATGAACCTGCCTTTTTCAACTCTGACTCTTCCTGTCCAGGATCCAGTGTTTCCTGTCTTGCGTTATTACCAACCTCAGACACCTGAGTATTCTCCAAGTTGATGTCAGCAGATAGTGCTGATTTGTGCATAAGCTTGGCCCTGTCTTCTGCCAAATGAGGCAATTGTCATCTACTTTAGTATCACTTCAAACAACTTTGATACTTGGTTTCTGATCACCCTCTCTTGCCTATTTCAGAAAATCAATCATCTCTCTAGTTAGGCAACTTCTATCTCTGTGGTTTCATTCTTGCACGGATCACACTAAACTATAATTACAGAACTGTTTATTTATTGAGGCCAAATTTTTTGACTTTTTATTTAGTTGTTTGTTTCTCTGACTGGATCCCACGAGAGGTCAAAAAGATCACATGGCCGCCCACCTACAGGATGGTCAGACTTCTTCGTCAAGACCCTGAATGAATGGTTTGAGGCTCTTCGTATTCCTGAAGCAACCAGATGCCATTGGGATACACTGGCACATGATAGGGTCAAATGGAAATGTTACTGGTGCCCACTCGAGGAAATCGATGAACAACGGGATGTCAAGTGATCAAGTGTTTGTTTCTCTAATATCTGCCACCTTCCCTTGAATAGAATGGCCACTTAACAAATACCATTTCAATTAGATATCATTGAATTATTTAATTTATATGATGTAAGAAAGGGTCTTTAATTGATTTTTCTTGAGTCATTGATTCTCCTTTGGATTCAGTTTTGAGTAAAACGCTAAGAAATTTCAATTCCTTAGCAACAGAAAAAGAACTGGCAATGGAGTGAGGTTACTGAATAAAAAATCAGCTGCAAATGTCTAATATCCAGTTTCACCTGTTCATTCAGACTAGACAGTCTGAGAATTGAAAACCATTAACCAGCACAAAGCCTCTTTTCAAAAAAGGACCTTATTCAGTTGTAAGATTGCTTCTCCTACAACCACTTGCCAAATTTTAGCTGCATTTAAAATATCTGAGTGTCTGTGTTTTCAGAAAACATATATAAATTAGATCTGTCCTCTGTACAGTTTAAAATGTTATAGCAATTTCTCTATGAGGAAAGAAACAACTTTTAGCACACTCATTCCTCCAACAGATGTTCATACAATGAATAGAATCCATGTAGATGGCTCTCCAGTCTCTGACCTGGAAAATGCCAGGAATTACTCTCTCATATTTTTCCCCTAGCTGCTCTTAAATCTAACACACAGTTATATTTACACTGTCAGCTCAGTTTTGATATGTACACCTAATTGTGGTATTCAGGAATTCAACTAACATTAGGTCTTGTAATTCAAGTGGTCCAGCAGTCTCTGAAATGCAGAAATAAGAGCAAACTACTGTGTCCACAGCCGCCCCATGTGGAAGCAATCTATGGAGCTGACCTCCTGGTAAGGGGGCTCGGCCAGCCCCTGGCCAAGTCCAACATTGCTCCAAGGGTTCGCTCACACATGTGGGGAGGGATCACACTGGCAGACTCAGAGCAGAGATTTGGGCTCAGCCCTTTCCTCCACCTCCATGTCAGCTTCCCCCAGAAAAGAAGCCCACCCATGCCAGACCCACAGCTCCCTTGGCAGCCGCACGGATATTCTTAGATAATACTGATTTTAGGATAAGGTCCTTCCCAGGATCTTTCACATTTATACACTGTATACAGTTCTAGACAGGTTCTAACTGATACCCATCATCCCAGTAAGCCTAGCAAGAAGCCAGAGCAACCCACACATCATGCGGTCGTCATTCTCAACATTCAGACTCCATAGTTCCTCAGAGCTCCATCCAAGAGAAAACCTGATCTTTCCCCTATAAGTTTCATCAGTAAATGCTCAAGATGAGAACCTTCTACTGAGAGTATACCACCTACACAGCAGAGCCTGGCAAGATACTCATGTTTTATTTGTTATGCCAAAACTAGTAACAGTTATGGACCTCAATTCCATGATCTGAAGAATGGTTTGAGGCTCTTCCTGTCCCTTGAGCAAGCAGATGCCCTTGGGCTACACTTGCTTGCAACTAGATTTATGGAGATGCTACTGGTGCCCGCTTGAGTAAATTGATGAACTACGGGAAGACAGTGATACAGTGACAGTGATACTGTGTCCATGGAGCATTTAAGAGTTGAATAAACACTAGGAGCTCCAGCATCCCATTCATTGTTCATGAAATTTTTGTGGTGGGCCAGAATGATAGTATAGCTGGTAGGGCATTTGCCTTGCATGCGACCAACCCAGGTTTGATCCCCAGAATCCCATATGTTTCCCTGAGCACTACAAGTAATTATTCCTTATTGGAGAGCCAGGAGTAACCCCCTCATCATCATCACCAAGTGTGACCCCCCAAAGCAAAAAAATTTTTCTTCAGTAAATGGGGAGAAAACCATCATCTGCATTCATAGGAAGGAAGGAACTTGTGCTCTGATGCTGCTGACAGGTTCGAGTGTGTGGCACTACAGATCTTCAACATGACATAAGACCACAGCTATTTTCCTCTACTAACTCCATTGTTCAGATTAAGGTTTACCCCTCTCCCTCAGGACTAGAAGCGTGTATCCTACAGTAGAAATCTTCCCCAAATTGCAGTCTCCAATGAAAGTGTGATCTAATCATGCCATCCTGCTATTTACTCTCTGGAATGTTGGTTCTAGTAAATGAGGGGGGAAATTGCCAGTAACAACAGCTTGATAACTACCCCCAGCCATGGTCGACAGAGGTTACCTTCAGCCACAAGTTGGGAAGTGGTCTCCATGGAAACCCAGAAGCAGAACTATTTTTCAAATATGTCTCAACAGCCAGAGCTCAATTATAAACTTTGTTAAGAGTTCATTGTGCTATAGGTTGAAGGCCAGACCCATACTTCCTTCAAAGACTAAGAGAATGGTCACGATCACGATCTTCCCGTTAATCATCTATTTGCTAGAGCGGGCACCAGTAATATCTCAATATGTCCTGTCACATGCTGTAGAGCCAAGGGCATCAGCTTGGGACAGGAACATAAAGAGCCTCAAACCGTTATATTAGGTCATGAGAATGATCTAATATAATTGTTACTGGCATTTGGCATATCAAATACAACACGAGCAGCTTGCTAGGCTTGCCGTGCGGGAGGCATACTCTATAAACACCTCCAAATAAAGCCTTTATTGATGAACGCGCGGCCGCGATGGGCTGGTCGGCTGGGTGGAGTTCTGATGAGAGGGAAGTCCAATGTGGAAAATGGCGGCGCCCATGGAGTGGGTGGGGGGGTCGTCTGACTTGTTGTGAGGTTCTGCCGGGGTGGTGGGCCAAGGCTGGAACCCACCATGCCTCCCGACTGCCTCATGAACGGCTGGGCACAGGGAGAGCAAGGAACCGCTCTACCCCATGGCTGAGAGTCTCTGGACCAGCATACCTGGGCCGGATTGAGGAAGAAACTGCTCCAGGGTGGGTGTCGATGATCTGGGCTGTGATGGGCTGGTCGGCTGGGTGGAGTTCTGATGAGAGGGAAGTCCAATGTGGAAAATGGCGGCGCCCATGGAGTGGGTGGGGGGGGGTCGTCTGGCTTGTTGTGAGGTTCTGCCGGGGTGGTGGGCCAAGGCTGGAACCCACCATGCCTCCCGACTGCCTCATGAGCGGCTGGGCAGAGGGAGAGCAAGGAAGCGCTCTGCCCCATGGCTGAGAGTCTCTGGACCAGCATACCTGGGCCAGATTGAGGAAGAAACTGCTCCAGGGTGGGTGTCGATGATCTGGGCTGTGATGGGCTGGTCGGCTGGGTGGAGTTCTGATGAGAGGGAAGTCCAATGTGGAAAATGGCGGCGCCCATGGAGTGGGTGGGGGTCGTCTGACTTGTTGTGAGGTTCTGCCGGGGTGGTGGGCCAAGGCTGGAACCCACCATGCCTCCCGACTGCCTCATGAACGGCTGGGCACAGGGAGAGCAAGGAACCGCTCTGCCCCATGGCTGAGAGTCTCTGGACCAGCATACCTGGGCCGGATTGAGGAAGAAACTGCTCCAGGGTGGGTGGCGATGATCCGGGCTGTGATGGGCTGGTCGGCTGGGTGGAGTTCTGATGAGAGGGAAGTCCAATGTGGAAAATGGCGGCGCCCATGGAGTGGGTGGGGGGTCGTCTGACTTGTTGTGAGGTTCTGCCGGGGTGGTGGGCCAAGGCTGGAACCCACCATGCCTCCCGACTGCCTCATGAACGGCTGGGCACAGGGAGAGCAAGGAACCGCTCTGCCCCATGGCTGAGAGTCTCTGGACCAGCATACCTGGGCCGGATTGAGGAAGAAACTGCTCCAGGGTGGGTGGCGATGATCCGGGCTGTGATGGGCTGGTCGGCTGGGTGGAGTTCTGATGAGAGGGAAGTCCAATGTGGAAAATGGCGGCGCCCATGGAGTGGGTGGGGGTCGTCTGACTTGTTGTGAGGTTCTGCCGGGGTGGTGGGCCAAGGCTGGAACCCACCATGCCTCCCGACTGCCTCATGAACGGCTGGGCACAGGGAGAGCAAGGAACCGCTCTGCCCCATGGCTGAGAGTCTCTGGACCAGCATACCAGGGCGGATTGAGGAAGAAACTGCTCCAGGGTGGGTGTCGATGATCCGGGCTGTGATGGGCTGGTCGGCTGGGTGGAGTTCTGATGAGAGGGAAGTCCAATGTGGAAAATGGCTGCGCCCATGGAGTGAGTGGGGGGTCGCCTGACTTGTTGTGAGGTTCTGCCGGGGTGGTGGGCCAAGGCTGGAACCCACCATGCCTCCCGACTGCCTCATGAGCGGCTGGGCAGAGGGAGAAGCAAGGAACCGCTCTGCCCCATGGCTGAGAGTCTCTGGACCAGCATACCTGGGCGGATTGAGGAAGAAACTGCTCCAGGGTGGGTGTCGATGATCTGGGCTGTGATGGGCTGGTCGGCTGGGTGGAGTTCTGATGAGAGGGAAGTCCAATGTGGAAAATGGCGGCGCCCATGGAGTGGGTGGGGTCGTCTGACTTGTTGTGAGGTTCTGCCGGGGTGGTGGGCCAAGGCTGGAACCCACCATGCCTCCCGACTGCCTCATGAACGGCTGGGCACAGGAAGAGCAAGGAACCGCTCTGCCCCATGGCTGAGAGTCTCTGGACCAGCATACCTGGGCCGGATTGAGGAAGAAACTGCTCTTCTCTTTTTTTTTGGAGAATGGACTCCAAAAAAATCCAAATATTTTGGTAATGAACCTCTAGTCATTGATCTACACTATGCTTATCTTTCAGTCTCATCTGAAGCAAGGATATCTATCCCTTTACTATCTGAATTCAGGAGCTTATAATGTATATGTCAGAGCATAACCAAACTTTTCTGTGTGGGATCCAAACCCAGATGGTACCTGTTTCATGAGAAATAGGATGTTGGATCCAGTGAGACTCATGACAAGACTTCTTGGCATTTCCTATCAGTGGATCAGGAGGTGATTAGACACCCTCAGTGACTGTGCTTTTGCCAGGTGTCTTTTGTGCTTTTTGCCAGGTGCCCTTTGTAAGCAGGAAAATTAAGGTGCCCTCTGTTTCCTGCCAAGTAACTGAAATGAAAATGTAAACATTTGATGAATCATTTATTTAGTCTCTGTTCAAATGCCAAAAGCTTGTTCAACAGACACACAATCCTTGCTGCGTCTCCCTGGAATTCAACTCCTTGTGCAGGATCTGCTCCTGCCTGGCCTTTTGCACTAAGACGCCGTCATTAATACTAGGTTCTACCCAGAATAACTAGCAAATAATTGTCTAAGTGTTCCTACTTAAACTCAATTTCCCTGGCAGACATAAATATAGAGAAAAAAATCAGAGACAAGACTAAGCAAGCAAAATGCAATAAACTCCTAATCACTCATTGGAGATCTACAAATTGTATTTAGTGCCTAACGGCTAATGTCTTCTTTTAGACTGCTCCCCTAAACCATGAGCTGCTGTGAATCTGTGTAGACAATCTAATTTTAATCATAGACAACCAGTTGTGGTAGCTTATATCAGTTACTTATTGTTGTATAACAACCCCCCATGGGTCAATGTCCTGTAAGTTATTTATGACTTTTCATCATTTGATAAGCCAGGTGCACATTCCAATTGTTCCACACACTCACAACTGAAGTCACCACATAGTCACTATCAGTTAGGAAAACATGGTAACTTGACTGGGGTTAGAATGTCCCTTTTCTCACAGGTGTTCCTAGAAGCTGATAAGACTAGTAAGGCTGATGATTGGCTGGTATTTCCTGTATGTGACCATGGACATTAAGGAGAGGGAACATTAATCCTACCAAATTCCTAAGAATGAGACCTACAACACACACTGGGCTATTTCTATGGAACCCTGCTAGTCAAAGCAATTGATAGACCCAGATTCCAGGGGGATATAGAGGGTCCACTTCTTGATGGAAAGAGTTCTGAATGAACCCAAGGATGGGCCATGGGAAGAGTTCTTTGTGGGCTTCTTAGGAGATCACTAACCAGCCTGTCCAATTGCCACCACACCATGTACTTCCAAAGACAGTTCTTACCTAATCACCCTGAAGATCTTCAGTTTATCCAAGCAAGGCCTCAGGGGCAGGTCCCCAAACCAGGATCTCAAGGAGATGTACATGTAACCAGAAGCTACTTAGTATGATTCTTCTTGATCTGGAGACTGGAAGCACGATAGCAATGTGTTTATGTGATCCCTACCCTTTGATCCCTCTACCTTCAGTGTACAGTGTCAGTGGTGAGGCAAAAAGAGTGACAGTAGCTATGTCTCTTCAACAATGCAGACACATGCCAATACCTCTAAATTTGGGGCCAAGAGCTGTTCTTGATAAGAGCCATCTCTGCACACTGATAGTGGTTTCCCAGCCCGTGGTCAGCCCTCAGGGTCATTCCTCCTTGTGCATAAGAAAGATTCATGTTTACAGGAGAGTTGCTTTCTCATCCTGCTTCTGGCCAATATGTAGAGTTGGGTACCCATCTTGCCATTTTTTACATATTACTTTGCTTCAATTATTTCAAGTCTTTGTGGGTTTCCATGAAGCTTACTGTAGTCTCTGAAGCCAAATCCACAATTCTGAGACAAACTTGGAACTTGTTTGTTGACATGGAACAAGACTTTTAGACACCCTTTGTCCAGCTGCAAAAGCCGACTAGCACCATTTTTATCTTTCAGAGGTTTTTAAGATGAGGCCTAGCAGCTGGTCTCCAGTACTAATGTGGGAAAACACAGTGGTGCTCTTTGGCGCTTTTTTAGGGAATGCCAAGCTAAAATAAACCTTAGAGATCATATGATCATTTCCTCATTTAGGTCCATAATAAATCCAAGTCAGAGACTTAAAAAAAATAAAGCTACAGTTAAAAGAGAAAAATACAACCTGACTATAGTCATAAAGCAGCAAGTTGCTAACAAAGCAAGAAAGAGAATTCCCATCTCCTATATTAGTTCGTAGAGTGCTTTCTGCACCACTTCACTCCTGAGTTTAGTCTTTAAAATGCATTATTAGGAAAAGCAAAGATAAATGATTTCTGTCATTTTAATTTTTATTCATACTACTATTCTCGTCTATTAGAAGCTACAATAGACTCTACTGTATCTGAAAGATATAAAATCAGAGAACTTAGTACTCCACACATAGTGGGAAATTGAATTCTAAGATATTTTGGCACAGCTAGAGGGAAAAAGAAAATGCCATTTGATTGGGGGTTATGAGTCTTTAACTTCCCGCATATTTTTTTTTTATCCAATTAGTTCTTTAAAAAATACCTTCATTATGTCAGACGGTAGAGAGTGCATTGGAGATAAGTCCTGGAGACACCCATAAGGTGAGAGACTGGACAGTGGTAGTTGGAAATATTCATCTCCATCCAGAATAGAGAAAGCTGCTCTCTTCGGGGACACCCAAAGCTGCTCTCTTCGGGGACACTGCCTTGCAGCCAGAGGAAATTCTCCAGGGGTAGTTGCTACAGGGAGACCAAATGGAGGAAGCCCAGGGTTGTGGCAGGTAGAAAGTAATGGGAATGAAGGACAGACATGGACAGGGGACTCTGGGAGTCAGTCTCCGGACAGCACTGGGACTATGGATTTAGGAGCATCCTCATGGGAGGCTTGGCAGCAGCGTTCAGTGCCAAACTCCAATTTGAGGCTCTGCCCTTGCAGGAGAATCAATTCATAATGATAATAATTTACTGGTTCATAATTTACTAGTTAAAACAGCACTTCCGGAAACAAGTCTCCGTTTCCTTTCCTGTTATTGCTGTTGCTCCCTATGGTAACAAGATCTGGTGAGGGTAGCTGAGACTCTGAGGCGAGGGAAACAGAAAACATATGGAGAAATGGAGTTCTGGGAGCCCCGAGCACCGGTGAGCAGAGGGAGGGAAGCCCACAGGCACAGCCCCATTTCCTGCTTGGGTCCTGCTTTTGCACCCAGAGAAAAGCATTGAAAATTTGCTTTCTCAGGTGTGTTCCCTGTTTCAAAACACTGCGATGGGATGGAACAAGAGAAGTTGTAGAACCTGCTGTAGGCGTTATTGGCAAACATTGTTCGCTTATAGAACCTGCCACATTTTACCAAAATGAACATTGGAGATCATTTAGTTGAAAATCTGCTACAAGTTTTAAAAAGAAAAGATGGTGGTGGGGGAGGTGTATACTTTTCCTGTATCCAGATAAACCCAGGCACGGTGACTGCTGAAATATGGGTCCTGTCGCCCAAGACTGACCCCTGTGCACCTCCACCATGACCAGACTGAGGGCCAGAGCTGTTCTAGTCTCAAAGAGGCAATAAAGCTGCTGTGCAAAGAAAACAGAGGCAGTGAGAAGGCATGCTGCCATGAAATAAATTGGAATGAACATTCCATTTTTATCTCCATGGCAGTCAGCCCATTCCATTCTGTGCATGCTATTTCCATGTTTGTGGCATGGCAGCTTGAGGGTTGAATAGGAGGAAGAGAGGAGGAGGGATTTAACGGAATGAGAGGGAAGAGAGAGAGAGAGAGACAGAGAGAGAGAGAGAGAGAGAGAGAGAGAGAGAGAGAGAGAGAGAGAGACCCTGACTATTCTTTTCAGATCCCAGTAAACCCAGTAGTTGTCTATTGTAACCTAACCCTGCTGGAAATGGACTTAGGGGTGGATGTGTGGAAATGAACATGGCTAAGCTCCTTGTATCTCGTTGGCTTTGTCTTTCCTTTTATGGTCTCTGCATATCCAGAAAGACACTGATGTTTCCTGGCTCTTGCCTGGGAAGTCTGCCCAGTTAAGGCTTTAGGAGTCATATACTGGGGCTGTGAAGTCTCCGGAGGGCAGGAGGAAAGACTCCAAAGGCATGTGTCCTCCATCTCTTAAGGCAGATGCAGCTCTACAGGAGGCAGAGAGCTGGGCTGTGGGCTGGGTGCCAAGCACTAAGATCGGGTGAGAAAATGGCCAGTTTCGATGGCAGATTTCATCCATTAAAACCGATTACTAGTTCCCTCCCAGAGCCCAGCTGGTTCCATTATAGAAAATTGGAGTGAAATGATGTCAGGTTTGTACCATAAAAATGAATAGGAATCTTGCTTTTCATTATTTTAAATTGCAGATTGTTGCAGTGATATGTATTTATTTTTGTCATTTCCCTCTGGCCCTGGTGGAGGGTCCGACCCTTGAATAATGAATAAACAGACAGACACATGTCGGCACTTGAGCCCTGCCTGTGTCACCCTGTTTTTTTTTCTTCCATTTGTGACAAATTCAAAAAATGCGACACTCCTAAATGGGTTTATAATCTGTCCTCTTTTAAGCTGTCAATCACTGTCTCAGAAAATAGGTGATTGAAGAGGAAATATTTCATAGAGATTTCAACATGGCAAACTACATTCTAGGTGAGTGGCCACCCCTTTGGTCGCTTTAGAATTAAAAAGAAGAATGCGGAGTAATTGTTGCTTATTGAGATAAAGGAGATTCATTTGGAAATGCCAAGTACACTTACAGCACTTAAGAATGATGACTTCTTTTGTTTGGGTGTAATCGAGTTTTCTAGATGCTTCTTTCAGATGCAGGTCTCATGAATCTCAAGAGTGGGCACATGAGCAAAGCAATAGTGAATATCATAGTAATGATTGTGGAGTCCTGTTCAAAATGCTTGTTTATCTTGTTTCTCTAGTGGCTGCTGAATATAAAGATCAAAATATAATCCCAGCATTGCTAGAGATAAGAGAAGCTGTTCAAGTGCTGTAGAGATAAGACAACTGATCCTCCAGAGTAGCCTTGAATTTCAGGAAAATGTACCACTCACGGTGGCCATTGGGAGCCTTAGAGCACCAAGAAAATAGAGATAAGGCACCAGAAAACAAATGGTTTCTTAAATTTTATTAAAAATTAAATTCCTTTGCTTTAAGAGATGCAAAAAAAGAGATGTCTTGAAACATATGTTCTTTTAGATGTGTGGCATTTCAGAGAGGTGGTGGCCTGAGGGGCAGTCTCAGAGGTCTTTTCTTATAGGAAATCAGAGCTTCATAAAACATGACACTTGCTTGTCTCTGGTATCATATCATCATTACATTCAGCTGCAAGTCCAGCAGGTAATAAAGGAGTACAGCCTGACTCCTGAGAGTACCATGGCCAATGGAGAAATCACTGAAATCTGGGCCGAGGAGATAGAGTGGGTAGGGTATTTGCCTTGCAAGCAGCTAACTTGGGTTTAATCCCTCCTGTATGGTCCCCTGAGCACCACCACTGTAATTTCTTGGCCAGTGTATTTTTTTTAGCATGGCAAGTTGTGATGCCCAAACAAAGACAAACAACAACAAAAAAAGAGACAGAAAATAAATGACAGGAAGCCTTGATTCTCCCATAACCAGTGGTTCTCTCTCTAATCTGTCTATCTCCACAGGAGCTTTGCCCACAGCATGAGAATGTATCTCTTTGTCACTGTTACTTATATAACCCCCTTACTCCTACATCCCTGATGGGAAACTCATGGTTTCACAGTCTGGGACACTGGGGAAGGTTTTTAGAATGTTGGTTGATGATGTCCATGTCTATGATCTGGACATGTTATGAACACAGAAAGAGACTCGCATGGGTGTATGTTCCCACAACATGTTGCAGTCCAAATCAAGGCTTTGCTGCCAGCAGGATGCCCTGTATTTGGGCCTCTTGACCAGGATGTAATCTCTGATATTCACCAAGGAGTCAGCTAGAGAGAACCACCAGTTCTGTGAAGATTACATAAAAGGAAAAAAGTGTATATACCAGGTCATATAGTTTTTAATTAAGTCTATATTAGCTGAATTTCAAAAAAATATAAAATAAAATTTCATTAAGGTAAAATTAAAACTTAACTCTTTATTAATTGCTCTTTTCAAAATCTCGATAGGAATGACTCCCTTGAACCAAGAGTATTTTTGAAGTCCATTGGGGATTTATGCCAAAAGGTGTCAATGCCAAGGGGCGCCTATCCGAGGAGACAAGTGTAGCATCAGTCCTGGTCCATCTTGGGAGGCCAGGGATGAGCATCCACTCTATTTTTCTCTACACCATTCCTATATGTAGGCAATGATGCTAATATCTGAATGACTCACTAGCCTCCGCTCAACTAAAATTCCCCAACACAGGGTGAGTGGTAAAAAGAAATCCCCAACAAACCTCAAGAGGAAAGAATTTCCCCACAAAGTATACAGGACAAAAGACAGATCTCAGGAGAGAGTACTTTAGAGAAACTATTGGACAGAGCTGAATAATGCACCTGTTGTCTAGTTAATTCTTTAACGTATATCTTAGATAAAGAGTAAGGAGATGGGTTCATCCTCAGGACCTGAAAAATTGGATGAAAATAATGTGTTTCTGCAGATATGATTGAAGTAAGGATTTTGAAATGGGGAGATGCCCTGGCTCACCCTCAGGTCCTAAATATCATCATAATCAACCTAAGAAGGGAGCATAGATCGAGTCCACAAAAAGAGGCAAGAGCCATGTGAAGACAAAGGAGAGAGCTTTAAAGATGCTGATCTTGAAGAACTGGGAAAGGTGACCACAAATCAAGGGAAAGCACATAGGGTGCCAGCAAAGGTTGGAAAAGGGAAGCACAGATTTCCCCTTCAGCTTCTGGAGGGGTCCTGGCAGTTCCGTGGTTTGGGCACAATATGCTGATTGGATGATTGGCCCGCAAAGTTGTGAAAGAATCCATTCTGTTGTTTTTAAGTCACCAGGTGTGTAATTTACAGAGGTAGACACAGGAGAGCAGAGAGGGAAAGAAAATGCCATCCAAGTGTGGGAAAGGTAATTAGGCTCCTGGAATGTGAGCTCCAGCAGATAGGTATGTTCAGGAAACTGTGGGAATTTTGGAACAGACAAGGAGTAAATCACTCCATAAGCACTAGGAAGCTTGGCATAGCACTTCAGAAGCCAAAATGGAATAGTGCATTAAACCATCAGTGAGTTAGGCCAAGGACGTCCTGGCAGGGAGAGGAGAAGGGATTCTTCCAGTTCTCTGTCTAGTTATTGAAAAAGCATTAAATTTTATGTTTTGTTAATCAAACAACAAAATTCCATGCCAATAGTTCTTGCAAGATCTGTTCATGATATATGGCTGCCACCTGCTTTATTGTAATACAATATACAGACTAAACAAAGTTGAATATTCATAAAGTTTTCAGTTTGGGCCTCTGGATCAACAATGGGTGTGGCAGAGGGTACAAAATAAGAATTATTGTAAAGGTCTGCACACACAGAAAGAGTGCCAAAGAGTACCAAAGATATCACACTTTCTCCCCCAAATAAAAGCTTAATTCACATAATGCAATAATATTTTTGATTAGAATTTTTTTAATAATATCAGAGAAAATTATACCGCCTGCATGGCAGAGACTGGCAAACTGTCTGATGCTCTCTTCCTCCTGCGCAAGCTCCAGGTTTTAGGTCGCTCATCATGTTGACTTCTCGACCTAGGTACACATAAATGCTGCATTCAGAGATGTTTGTTCCATTGAGAGTGAATGGGGGCCTCTAGAACTATTCATTTTTCATGAACATAGTTTTGTTAAGATTCAGCTGTAGACCTATCTTTCCACATTCTTGGTCAAAGTCAGCCAGCATTTGTGCCGCTTGGCTAGTGTTTGGTGTTATTAGAACGATGTCATCAGTGAAGCAGAGGTGGTGAAGTTGCCGACCATCTATCTTCACTCCCATTCCTTCCCATTCTAATTGTCACATGATGTTCTCTAGGGTGGCACTGAAGAGTTTTGGTGAAATGGTATCACCCATCCAAACCCCTCTTTTGATATCAATGATCACTTCTTTGTAGAATGGTGAGATCCTGGTGGTGAATCCGTAATACAGCTCATAGAAGGATCTTGATGTACTGGGTTTGAACGCCCTGTTTGGCTAGGGCTTCGATGACTGCTTCAGTCTCCACAGAATCAAAGGCTTCCCTTTAAATCAATGAGCGTGAGACTCATTGAGTACTGAGTACTGAGTGGCATCTTGAACTCCATACAAACTTCAATGAGCTTGGTTACCATGTGGATATGGTCGATTGTGCTGAATCCCTTTTTGGAAGCCAGCTGGCTCACATGGTTGTCCTTCATCTAATGTTCTGCCAATCCTGTTCAGGATGACTTCT
>JAJIBD010006072.1:0-31397 GCA_021461705.1 Cryptotis parvus
TCAGCACATTTTTAGTGTTCTCAGAATATGGTGCAGTTATTCTAAACTGACATTCTAAACTATAATATCTTCTTTTTTTCTATTTATAGCAATAAGAAGAAAAGTCAAATTTTTCCCAACATTGCTCACAGACAAAACAAGTGGAGTGATATTCTTATGATTATATACTTCATTTGAATTATTCAGATATAAATTTATCCCTGTGTGCTTATCTACTTTATAGGTCACTATTCACACTTTGTTTTTCTTATTTCCATTGACAAAACTGTTGAATTATGATGAATTTTGTTATGTGGCAAAACCAATGGCAGGAAATACCATGTGTATATAACTGAGAGGCACTCAGGAAAACTACATTCTGACTAAAAATATGATGAGACATTAGATTTTTAAACCCAATCCAGCATGTAAGTACTATAAATGAGACAGAAGAATACAAAGTATTTTATTCATAATGAACTGAGATTGCACATAAGAATCTTTTATATATCTGAATGACTAAAACTGGATTATATTTCCCATTGGGAAAAAACACAGTCAAAGGGATTCTGTGATGAATGAAGCTTATTAGATTGGTTTTTGGTGGTGATAAAATAGTATTGACAAAAGCGCAGTGGTACATACTTCATAGATATTTTGCAGGGGTAATGAAAATAAAGTACTTACACTAGTGAAAGTTGAGCTGCTTTATATTCTGACACCTGATCTCTGGTGGCATGCTTATCATCCAGAGTAGAGCTTAGATTTGGAAATTAAAGCAATTTCATGAGTAAACACCTTTAATCATTTCCAGTATTAGTTAGCAACTTGAGATAATGCCGCGTTGCTGGAGAAAAAGAATTGGAATAGGCAAGATAGGCTGTTCTTTCTCAGTTGGCATTATGAGGAAAACTACAGTATTTTTAATCTAGTGTTTTTTTAGTATTGAGTTCTAGTTCCATGGAATCCACGAATACCATGGGGACTTTGAGGCAAACAAAGTTATGCCATTAGTCTGTACTCAGAAAACCATCTTTTCAAGGTTAGGCTATATATATATATTTTTTGAGGGGGCACACGTGGTACTGCTCAGGGCTTAGTCCTAATTCTGTAGGTAGGCATCACTCTTTCTTGGGGTTGAGGGAATTGTATGAGGTGCTGAGGATCAAACACTAGTAAGTTGAATGCAAGGCAAATTGTGCTGGCTCCTAGATTATAGTTTTATTATTTATGTATCTTATTTTACTTAGACATAATAAATTAAATTATTATTGTTATTTTATTGTTGGTTTGTGGGTCAATAATAAGCTGGCAAAACAAACAAAATCTGGCAATTTTCAGAGCTTACTCCTGGCTATGTACTCAGCAATCACTTGTGGGGGCAGGAGTTCAGTTGTGTACATTATAATGGTGATTATGATCATGATGATCATGATGACATAATTATTCTTAGATCTAGAATCATGATAGTTTGTATATTAGTCAATATACAAATATAAATTCAGAAATCACTTCATATGTTTATGGAGCACATGTAAATTTAGAGTGGGAAAGCTAAACTTAAAATTAAATATATGATGAATTTTCTGGGGATCAAAACCTCACAGTGAAGTAAACTACAGATGGCATAAAAAATTTCCCAGTCTAGTAAGACACAGGTAATTGTTAAGAGCCCAGCAACAAGGTTACTTGATAGAAGTATGAGACGTGAATGAATTTCCTGGAGGGGGCTGAAGTACAAAAATTATTGAACCATGTGAGAAAAGATAATAAAGGGATGGTCAATATCTTTTCTCTGTCCCTTTCTTCCCTTTCTGCCATTCCTTCATCCTCCAATCTCCCATCAGCCCCTTTGTTGTTTAATATCTCTACTCATTGTGCTGTTTATGTGGTGGGGGCATGGAGGACATAAATATTTGGAAGGTGTTCAAAGTTAGTTAATATTAACCCAAAACAGAATATTATATACATAGAAAGTTATATCTGACCTTATGTAGCTGCATAACTAAAAACTATACTATAAAATAATAATCAAATCAAATAAACAGAATAAGCTCAACTCAAGACCTTAGATTCTCACTGAATGGTGACTATCATAGGAAAGGAAGCAGAGGATGAGTGAGATGGATAAGGGTCAGATGTATGGTATGGGATATAAATGATTTTTGGTGATGATTAAAATAAAGTGTATACAGGTGTGAAAATGTAAAGCTACATTGTAAAGCTACCTAAAACTCTAAAAATTAGGAAAAGACATAAAACATAGAGAAGCAAAGTAAATTCTTAGATGAAGATAAGAAAATTGTGTTCGGTAAAAAGGTAAGAAGACGGGAGGGGCAGTTCATAAGTCAAGAAAAAGTCAGTCAATCATATGTTGGTGGGTAGAAACCAGGCAGTTTGGTAAGGTTAGTAATAAAGCCTATGCAAACACCAGGTGAGACTACTGGACATCTGAAACTTACATGAGATTATAAGACAATGCTACTTTAATAAGTTTCTTTAAAATAAAATTATAATTGATCACAGTCTTCATTCTTTGGCGATGATTTATCTGACAGTACTTTCAGCTTTGAAGTAATTCCAGGTTTGGTGAATTCTAAAACAATGCTGTGGAACTGAATTGCCTCAAAAGTACTATTATCAGAACCCAAAAGTATGATGTACATGAACACTCATTGCAACTAAAAAAAAATAAGAAACTAACATCAGTCCACACTGAACTTCCCCAGGATGCATACCAGCACTCTGACATTTAAGCAACAGACTTCCAACCAGCAATCATTTTTCTATCACTTTCAGTTATTAAATGGATTCCAAAGGGCAAGAAAGATCCTTTGGGTTTGGTTTATTCTTAAGTGTTTTTTGAGACCTGTGGTGATTACTGAGAGGGAAACTATATTCTTCAATGTTAAATAGAATTATAGTATCGGGGCGGAGCAATAGCCCAGCGGGTAGGACATTTGCCTTGCACGTGGCAGGCCTATGCCGGCCCGGGTTCGATCCCGGGATCCCATATGGTCCCCTGAGCACTGCCAGGAGTGATTCCTGAGTGCAGAGCCAGGAGTAACCCCTGAGCATTGCCGGGTGTGACCCAAAAAGCAAAAAAAAAAAAAAAAGAATTATAGTATGAGAAGAAAGACACTTTACAAAACATAATTTATATACTTGCACATTTTCACCAAAAGAACATGTTTTGTGGGTTTCTTTCATATATGCTTTTTCTTTTTTTATTGTAGCTTAATTAACATCAGTCCACACTAAACTTCCCCAGGATGCATACCAGCACCCTGAGAGTAATCCAAACAAGCTGGGAAGCATGACAATTCATAGCTTCATTCTCCTAATGAAATCTTCATTGCTCCACAAAATTTATAGTTTTCGAAGTCCTCCATTTCTTGTGAGAATCTAGCCTGATGTTCCTGACAATAAAATCTGCCATCATCTAAGATTTTTCATGATCATGTAGGTTATTTCCAGAGTTTCTGTCTTCTCAACTATATTCGAGCCTACTACTTAGTGCAAATGTGAGGCTGTGCCATTTCAGAGAGACTATCTAGTAATATTGCTGCATACACACTCTCCACGACCATCACCACCATCAGTAACAACAAAAAATGAAAACTAAAATAATGGGAAAACTGCATTTTCAAATAAATTAGCAACACCTAAGAGATATATGATGTGACTAAGGCTTAAATTCAAATAAAAAAAGAATGGGGGCCGGAGTGATAGTCCAGCGGGTAGGTGTTTGCCTTGCACATGCACAGCCCAGCCGCCAGGGTTGGATCCTCGCATCCCATATGGTCCCCTGAGCACCGCTAGAGTAACTCCTGAGTGCAGAGCCAGGAGAAACCCCGAGTATTGCGGGTGTGACCCAAAAGAAAAAAAGAATGGGAAGTTATTCTTCCTGATTATTTACATACATATGCATAGATATAGTTTTAGAGTGATTGGAGTGCACGGTAATCAACAGGAAGACTCAGCGTACAGTGATAGCTTTCTAAATTTGTCTTTTAATGTCAAAGAAAATAAACAAAAAATATACAATAAAAATTATAAAACCAGAGAGTGATATAGTTCATAACCAAACAGTAAGGTGAAAGATATTAAAGATGAATATTAAATAGTAATTTTTCTATTAAAAGTTAGACTTATCGAAAACAAAAGTCAAATTTACATGAACTCTTTAGATACATTGATATTATATATTATAGGAAATGTGTTTTTAACATTTAGTGACTAGATAAACTATAGTAGTGTACTTTGAAATGATAAAGAATAAAGCTACCATGGAAAATATTTATTATTAGTGAAATTACGTGGTGATAAATACATAATTATTGTATTATTTCCTTATATGCCTCTATGTTAAAATTTTTATAATGAAAATTCAAATAAATAAAACTAATAAATGTCCCTTCAAAATCCCATTTAAATGCTGTTCCTTTAAAAGTTTACACACATTAGTTTTATAATTTAGAATAGTATATTCCTAAATCTAAGAAATAAAACTCAGATTTTACTCTTTTCCATTCTTAGATAGAAAAATAAAAATTATTTGCAAAGAATGGGAAAATTACTGAGGACAAGAGTAGATGAGTAGTTTTTTAGAGGAAGGGTGTGAGAGAGTGGTTAATGAGAAATGCGGCGCAGGTGTTTTTGTATATAAGCTTCCTTTTGGGAGTGATGAAATGTCCTTGGGCCAGAGAAATAGCACAGCAGGGTAGAGTGTTTGCCTTGCACTCTGTCAGCCCTGGTTCGATTCCGAGTACCCCATATGGTCCTGAGCACCACCAGGAGTAATTCCCGAGTACAGATCCAGGAATAATCCTTAAGAATTGCAGGATGTGATCCAAAAGCCAAAATAAATAAATAAATAAATAAAGTAAATAAAGTATATTGTGGTGTTAGTGGTATAACTGTGGATATGGGGGAAATGACTATTACTGTTTAAATGCCTGAACTGTGTGACATGTGTTTTGTAGATAAGTAAAGCTTAAGCTAAATTTTGAAAGCGTTTCTTAAACAACTGAACAAAGCCCATTTAATTTTTTTTTTTTTTTAGAAATTCACTGTAAAAACCTGTGAGAAAGCAACCAGAAGCTTGCCATAAAGCAGACATTTGGCAACTTAACCACAACTGTCACTATTATTGCCAACTGCTGTGTTGTGACTTCAGACACACTGGGCTGCGAGTGTGGTGGTGTGACCAATAGGGCACCCCAGAATCATGCTGACAACTTCTGGTCTTGATTTCAACTTACCTTGTAACACCTGAACCCCTTCTTGGTTGCAAATGGCCACTACTAATGCTGACCTTACTGAACAGATCTAACCTGATTAAAATATATGAGTACCAGGAACCTGGCATAGTTCATGAGCTTACAGTGATTTGCAGTGACTTTGTCTTTTAGTTTCCTTTTTGGGCCACACCTGGTGATGCTCAGGGGTTACTTCTGGATCTACACTCAGGAATCATTCTTGGCGATGCTCTGGGTACTGTATGGGATGCTGGGAAATTGAACCCAGGTTGGGACCATACAAGGCAAATGCCCTACCAGTTGTACTATCATGCTGCCCCTTGTTTTTGACAGCCATACTTAGTGATGCTCAAGGTTTACTCCTGACTCTATGCTCAGGCATCAGTTGTGGTGAGGCTTGAGTGGGCTGTTTGGAGTGCTGAGGATTTAACCAGGATTGGCCTCATGCTCGACAAGTGTTACTGCCAACTGGCTGAGGAGAGTTGAGAAATATGCCCATCCTCTCAACTCTCCCCAAGTCTTAAGGAAGGCTACACATTTTTTCCTGTTCAATCTGGAGTGCCAGATTAGAATGTCAGGCACTGTGTGCACATCAGAACTGACAGATCTGTTAGAGCTCTCCCAATCCAGCTCATTCTACCCCTTCACTATAAAATAATACCATTTACAATACTTTGGTAGTTATCACTTGTATCACTTGTCTTCCCGTTGTTCATTGATTTGCTTAAGCAGGCACCAGTAACATCTCCATACATCCTGTAGTGTGTTATTGTAGCCCAAGGGCATCTGCTTGCTCCAGAAACACAAAGAGCCTCAAACCATTCCTTCAAGTCATGGGAATCACTTGATCACTTGACATCCCGTTATTCATTGATTTCCTCGAGCGGGCGCCAGTAATGTTTCCATTTGACCCTATCACGTGCCAGTGTAGCCCAATGGCATCTGGTTGCTTCAGGAATACGAAGAGCCTCAAACTGTTTGTTCGTGGTCTTGATGAAGAAGTCTGACCATCTTGCAGGTGGATGGCCATGTGATCTTTGATGTCCTGTGGGATCCAGTTGGTAACAGCTCTAGTCCAGTGGTTGTCTCCAAATCGCATTACATGTCCAGCCCATCTGATTTTTGATGCCTTGGCAAACAAGACAACGTCCCTGACCCCGGAACATCAATGGAGAATGAAACTCCGGATTCCTTCTCTCACTTGAATGAGGCGTGATATTCTAAGCATTCTATTCCTCTTTGGGAGACCTGAAGAGCATTCTCATCCTGCTAGGGCATATCAAATATGTTCTAGCCCTGGCCCACCGTCCCAACAGAGCCTCACAAGAAGCCAGTGGAAGCCAGAGGAAGACACCATGAAGGTCGCCATATTCAACATCTGGATTACACAGCTCGTCAGAGCTCCAACCAAGAGAAAAGCCGATTCTCCCCATTTTACGTGGTTGCTTTGTGGCTGCGCAGTTCATCATCAGTAAATGCAAGAGATGAGAACCTACTACTGAGAGTATACCACCCACATGGCAGAGTCTGGCAAGCTACCCAGTTTGGTAGTTACACAATGTCAGAACCAAAGAAAGCATAATTTTTCCTGTTCTACTGTTTTAAGGTGCAATACTTGACAGTGTCAGGGGTCATTTCTGGCTTGATGCACAAGAATGACCCATGCTACTGCTCAGGGGTTCATATGTTGTGTCAGGAATTGAATCAGTCAGCTGCATATAGGTCAAGAATCTTATCTTTTGTGGTAAAAAAATAAATTGAATTTTGTCACTTATATTAAGTTCGCATAAAGGGAAAGATAGGGTGAGGCAAAAAAATGAAAGTCTATGTTGATAAACAGCATGTCTTCCAATCCTATGAAAGATAAGGCAATTCACAGCAAACCTGGGCTCCACTCCAGTACTTCTGCTTAGTCAAGCTGTGTTCTCGGCTAAGTTACTATCTTGGCATCTCCCTTTCATATCTATGATACAGACTTCATGCCCCCTGTATCTATCCCTTAACATTATTAATTTTGGAGCAGCCCAAAAAACCAAAACTCAAACAAAACAAATTAACAAACCTGCAAATTAGAAGATCTCTTTCTTCAGCTTTCAAATTAAGAATGCAATTGAAGTGCAAATTCAGAGAAAAATAAATTTGCTGAAAGACAGAAATCTCCAATAATAAAAATTTCATATAATATTTCTTATGGTTAGAAAAACTTTTCACTCATTGTTTTATTGACTGTGTTTTATTTCTTATGTTCAACAAAATATGTTGAATAATCACTTGTCTTCCCGTTGTTTATTGATTTGCTCTAGCTGACACCAGTAACATCTCCATATGTCCTGTTGCAAGCAAGTGTAGCCCAAGGGCATTTGTTTGCTCCAGGAACAGGAACAGCCTCGAACCATTCCTTCAGGACATGGGAATGAGGTCTATAATTGTTACTTGTTTTTGACATATCAAATAAAACACAGGTAGCTTGCCAGGCTCTGCCGTGTAGGTGGTATACTCTCAGTAGAAGGCTCTCATCTTGATCATTTACTGATGAACTTAAAGGGGAAAGGTCAGGTTTAATCTTGGATGGAGCTCTAAAGAGCTGTGGAGTTGGATGTTGAGAATGACTGACCTATCGGTGTGGGGGTTCCTCTGATTTCTTGCTAGGCTACTGGGAGGACAGGCCATGGCTAGAACCTGCTTAGAACTGCATAGAGTGTAAAAATGTGAAAAGATCATGGGAAGGACCTGATCCTAACATCCAGTACTATCTATGACAGACAGAGCTGTGGGTCTGGCGTGTGTCTCTTCCAGGGTTGGAGGTGGAGGTGGAGGAATGGGAGGAGGGGCCCAAATCCCTGCTCCAATTCTGGCCAGCGTGGCTCCTCCCTGCACATGTGAGCAAACCCTTCAATAATAGAAATGTCTTCATCTATGTACACACATATTCATACAAAATATATAATATGTATATAGTGACAATTTCCTGTTAAATATTACTAGATGTTTACTGCATGGAATTACCTAGAACCTTGCTAAATATATGTTTCTATGGACTGGGGAAACTGGAGAGGTTGCTAAAAATGTATAACATTTGGCCCCTTTTCATATATATAAAGTCAGGATGTAATCTTCAGGAGATTTGTATGGATCCTTGAAGATAATAAGTGCTAGTCCAGAATATAATTTCCTAGAGGGCAGGTGTACTGCATCTTTCAGTATTCTTCAATATCATGTAGCACATGGACTAATAGGAATCACTCTGAGAGGCTGTGCAGAATATGAGTAGAATGTTCATTTATCAAGCTACTTCAGCATAGCCCCTTCCCATGGAATGTGTGTTATTTATAGCTTAGAGACGTTTATGTGGCAGGGAATAGTTACTAGGAAATGGCATAACCCAAACTATGCATCTAGCCAGCCTTCAAAACCCAAGGCCATGCCTGGCTGACTACTGCCAATGGGGAAAACCAACAGCTGAAAGAAATGACTAGAAAGTACTGTTGCAGCCCTCAGAATTTAAAGCATCATTAGTGGATCTCAGTGCAAAATGGAACTATTATACATATTTTTGTTTCAAAATTGAAGAATTTTTGCATACCAACAGTAGAACTTTATACCAAGTGTAAAATGGATGTATGAGAGGGAGACTGTTTACTCGTCCAACTCCTACAGGAGTTGTCCTTGCAGCTCGTCAAACCATGTGTAAAGCTATAGTTTTACATTTTAACTTTATTGTCATTATTTGGGGTTCACACTCATTGTGCTCATGTTTTACTCGTTGTTCTGTGCTCAGGTATCACTTCTAGATGTGGTCAGGAAGCTATATGTGGTTCCTAAGATTCAACCCAGGTTCGGTGTGTATGAGACATGTACTCTATGTACTTTGCTATCCCCCACAGCACCATTCTTCCATTTTAAGATGTTATATTCTCTATTAAATATATATATATATAGAGAGAATATATATAGAGAGTATGCTACCCGCATGGCAGAGCCTGGCAAGCTACCCGTGTCATATTTGATATGCCAGATACCAATAATAATTATAGACCTCATTCCCATAACCTGATGGAATGGTTTGAGGCTCTTTATATTCCTGGAGCAAGCAGGTGCCCTTGGGCTCTGCTAGCATGAGACAGGTCATATGGAGATGTTACTGGTGCCGCCGAGCAAATTGATGATGAATAGGAAGACAGTGTGATTCTCTATTAGGCTATGTCCTTGAGTGACCATAGCAGATAGGTATTGACAGTCTTTTGGACACAGAGTGAATGAGAATAACAAAAACAAACTAAAAACCCTTCTGCTAATCAAGATTTCAGAGCTAACTGCTATCTCATAATGGAGCACAAATTAATTTATATGTTTGAGTGTTGCCAACCATAGGTGAATCAAATTGAAGGTAAAAACTTAGCCATGAAAGAGAGGGGTTAAAATATAAAAGGTTGTTTCAAGAATATCATTGGGATATCCATATGGAATATCCATATAGAATAATATTCAATAAGGAATTGATAGTTATTTAGAGAGAGTTTTAGGAACAGAGTAAGAGAGCCTACACCAGATTCATTTTTATTAGTTGACATCAAATAAAATCATCTGATAATCATAGAGAGTAACATTCAGATTTTTATGAAAACTGAATTTAAAAAATTTAAAATAATTGCTGCTGGAAACCTCCTGCGATGCTAAGGTGTGTCAGTAAAGACTGAAGCTTAGAAGGGACCTGAAGACAGTACATTGGGCAGGTGTTTGTCTTCCATATATCTGATCTATGTTGAGCACAGTTCTAGGAGTAAGCCCTGAGTATTGTCAGTTCTAGTTCCTCACATAAAAAATCATTAATAGTAAATCTCCTTATCAGGATAATGAAAACTTGTAATATTAAAACTGGGAGAGGTAATACAGTACAATGGACAGGGTGCTTGCTTTGCTTTAGGCTGACCCAGGTTCATCTCTGGCAGTCCATATGGTCCCGTGAGCACTGCCAATTGTGATCCTTGTGACCAGAACTAGAAGTAAGCTCTGAGCATTGCTGGGGGTAGCCCAAGGCTCCCCCAAATCTGAAAAGATTAAAACGAGTATTGCATCTTTTAAGGGTCAAGTATCCCAACTGATGGAGCTAGGAAGGATAGAAAGGAGAGGTAGCCTAGACATGAAAAAAGTGTAGTTTACATTACATTTTGATTGTTCCATTAATATAAAATCATGGCCATTTTTCAGTTCAAATAATATTTAGTGACTGTCACTTGAGTAAAGACATATGTCACTCAGACCTTTCAAAATGGCATTTTATTTGGTAAAATTGTCACACACAGATAATGATTATTATCCCTGAAAACTCAGAAGTTGACATTATAAAGAAAAACACAATTGTCAAGCAGATTAGGATAGTCATCACATTCTCTTCCTCTGACTCAAATTCATAGAAGTTAATTTCAAAGAAGTAATGACAATTTTAATTGTCACTCTTTAAACACTTATTAAATGCTCAATAGGTGATAATACTCTTGTGAATGTATTACATGTGTTCTTTAGTTCTCACAGAAAATCTAAGTGCAATAAGAATACTTTAATTTTTTTTATTTTTTCCAGATTCTTACAGAGGCAGAGGTACTGACTTATACAAGGTCACATAAAGCATAAATAACAGCAGATGTGATTTGAGCTATTTTCCAGTGCAATGGGGCTAAGAGAAACACACTGGTACAATATCTTTGGGGAAAAATAAAAGACACAACTGCACTTAGATTGACCTGCAAATCTCTTCATGCAAAATTACTAGGGCCACAATTTTTTTATGAGGCTATGTGGTAAGGTAAGATAGTTTTGGGATTAGGAGTATGGATGGTGAGAGTCACACCATGTGAAATCAATCCATGTTCCTTTATTTTCGTTTATGTAATGTGGGGAAATTTACTCAAGCCCTCAATTGTTCCCTTTTCCCAGCTTCCAAAGTATGAAACTCAGAGTAGTTGTTAAGATAAAATAAGTTAAAAATTCCAGCACAGTAGTTGTCATCTTAACTCAATCAGCAGACGCTATTGCTGTTGTTGAACTTATCATATTACATGAGACTCACCCCTACCATAGCCAGAAAATATTCTTTAAATACTTAGCGTAAGTGGATCAGAAAATTACAAAAAATAGGGGTTACTTTCTGTCATCAAGGTACAGTTGTAACTCATCAGTTTAGTATTCATCAGTATGATCTCTTTCTGTTTCAACTTCAAGAAGACAAATCCATACTAATATTCTTTGTGTCAAATAATTATCATAGAATCATATTTGCTTCCTAATATTTGCTTAAACATGCATATTAAGAAACCACCCAGACATTAAAAATTGCATTTTAATGCTGGTGATTGAGCTGTAATATTTGATATAACCACTTGGAGGTAGAGCTATTTTAATGTGCCAAAGTATAAGAACAATTTATAATGCTCCAATTTCATGTGCAAAAGATGTTCTCAGATTCTTCCTTAATCTATGTTGCCTGAAACATTCCCAGGTCCAATTCTATCATCAGGATAGAGAGTCAGAGATGGATGACCAAATATAGCAGGAGTCAAAGATGCAGAAAATGTCCACTTAATTTGCAGGAAGAAAAAAAGTGACAGCATTACCATGTGTCTGTGGCGAACATGGCATGTCCACATTGGCACCCTTGTAAAGTCTAAAGTGTTATTCATTGTTTTCATTCTATTAAAAATCTGTTATCATCCATTTATTTTAAATTTTTTCTAAATCTGTATTTCAGTAATTACTTTGTGTTAAACCTTAAGATGTTCTGAAATTATTAAGTTTAGTGAATAAAATACACCTGATAGGTGCTGGAGTGATAGTACAGCAGTTAGGGTATTTTCCTTGCATGTGGCTCACCAGGTTCAATCCCTGGCATCCCATATGGTTCCCTAAACACTGGTTATTACTGGTTTTGGCATATCGAATACGCATCGGACAGCTTGCCAGGCTCTGCCATGCGGGCCATATACTCTCAGTAGTTGGCCGGGCTCTCTGAGACGGGTGGCAGAAGATTCTTAGTAATTTGGGGATAATGGAAAGAGCTGGTACCTGCTCTGACTGGTGTATCTGCATCTCCCCCTGGGTGAGAGCGATAGCACAGTGGGTAGGACATTTGCCTTGCACACAACTGACCCAGGTTCGATCCCTAGCATCTCCCAAAAACACTACCAGGAGTAATTCCTGAGCATAGAACCAACCCAAAGCATTGCTGAGTGTGGCCCCAAAATAAAACTAAAAAAAAAAAGGAATACACTGTATAAACAAGTCAAAACTCAGTTTTAAATATTTACATTATGGTTTTCTATCATCTTTCATGATAGATATCCATCTAGATTTTTATATAGTACATAGAACGGCATGATGACAGAATAGCATTAATTTGTAAAACTGCTCTTGAATCAATGTGCCTTTAGTTCTCAGCAATATAGTTAGAAGAAGTTCAGTTTGTAATATTAATGTGTAATCTGGAAAGTAAACATGTCAATAAAAATGTTTTCAAACATATCACATTACAAAAAAAGGAAGAAAAAGTGACCATTATAGCGGGAAGATTGATGATTCTCTTCTCAGCTTAAATCTTTGTTGATTAGTAACATCTATTTTCCTCCAAGAGGTATGTTTGTTAGCACTAAATCACAGACCTATCCATATAGACCAGATATATATGTACATATCCCAGAACTCTGGGCAGATAGGTTCTAAGCTTGTTTCTAAGAATAATGGCTAAGATAGGTAGGAGGCCATCAGTCAAACTCAGACATCCATTGCCCTCTCTGTGTCTGATAATGGCTCATGCCTTCTCAGTAGAGTAGTTAGTCGTGGCTTTTATGAGAGTTTATTACTGTCTTCTACCTTCTGAAAAAAAACCCTCTTTTACCTGCAACTCTTACTGTACTTTCTCTCTCTCTCTCTCTCTCTCTCTCTCTCACACACACACACACACACACACACACACACACACCACAGTGCTAGGACAAGGAAGACTGTTCTCTAGACAGGCTGGAGAATGTGGATTCAGACCCCTCTTGCTTTATCCTGCCCTGATGTTACTGATGCTTTGCCTCTGATTCCCTGGGGAGAACATGTGGGCTTTTGTTGGGCACAGATATCAGATGATTTTTTGTTCTTCCACACATCCAAACCTAGGAGCTCCACAGTGAACTGAAATTACCTCAACCTCTGGGCCAGAGCAATAGTACAGCGGGTAAGACATTTGCCTTGCATACGGCCAACCCGAGTTCAATCCCTGGCATCCTGTAGCTTCCCTGAGCACGGCCAGGAGTAATCCCTGAGCATCGCTGGGTGTGACCTATAAAGAAAAAAAAAGACTCAACCTCAAACTCTTGTACGCTTTCCTGGCGTGCATTAGTTTCAGAAGCATGTGACACACTGGATATTTGGAGACAGAAGAATGATATTCAGGGTGGCTCACATTCAATATATTGGGTGTTAAGATGGTGGTTTCCTCTCTGTAGGGAATAGTAATATCTTTGACAAGTATATCTGAGTCAGCTTATGTGTCTTCCTAGATTCCCTTGGGCTTCTCTCCTCATGGGTATTTGTGAGCTGCAAAGGCAGCCCAGAAGGTGTGTAAGTTGCCTTCAGGTGGACAGTGCTCTGACCTGGTTTCTATTGTTTGTGTTGAAAAGGGAATGATGTAGGTCAAGGCAGCCAGATCTGTCTTTAGTAGGCCCATGAACCTGTTAGTTCGAACATTGATCCTGCCTAAGATGAGACTTGGGCGCTAGGCTGTGGAATCTGGCTTTCCCTGTGGATGCCTATACAGACTCAGTAACAAACCACAAATAACAGAAACAAGGGAAAATTAATGTGCTGTGCAGCAACTTTGGTCCATGGCTCCCATTAATCATTACAGGCCTTGACATGGCTAGTAAGAACCATATGTCTAAGTTATGGACCAGATAAACAAATTGAAAATGAAAAGATTTATCTTCCACCTTAACAAGCTTACCTTTATAATGACATCATTGAAAAGTATCAATCATAAACGTATTTAAATAATCATTGGTAAGATGTCAATAATGATAGGCTTTATTGATAGACTAGTTATGTTCTGATTAGTATTGAAAGTAAATATATATTTATTCATAATTTTTATAATACTTATTTTTTGCTTTATTTCAGCAAAATCACTATTATAATCCTATAATCAAGGTGTTCATATCACTTGGTTGAACTGATGAGAGTGCTCTAAAAGATTATAATAAATTATAGGTTATAATTTATTCAAGAGCATATAATATGAGTTTATTTAGTTATAAAATTTAATTCAAATAACCATGAAACATATTTATTCTTTGCTTTTGTTTTCAAAATCTTGTTATCTTTTAAATAAATAGTATAGGTATTTTAAATAATTTTCTATTTAAAGGAAAAGAAAAATACAAGTTTGTTTCAAATATTAAATTAACTTGTTCCAATGCAACTTGAAATATTTATTGCCTATTTTAAAATTGTGATTAAATCATTGAATTTTTATTAAACATTTTTCAGTGGCAGGGTTTGAATTTTAGAAAGTTGTCAATGTAAATAATCATTTCTCATGCTATAGCAGCTCTGCATTGAAGAGTAATAGCATTAGAATATATTCAAATATAGTATATTTACTATTAAAAGTGTTTTCAACTATTGTGAATTACTAATGTAAATATAAGATTACATTGTGGATACTTTTAGAATATAGAGCAGATACCTTAAAGAAATGTATGCTAATCACTTGTGGGAGGTTACTTTGCTATGCGAGAGTCCATTCACTCCTGTCATCTGAGTACTTAAATTCATTACTTTGTCTTTTTTTCTCATCTAGGGTCTTTCATGGGTCAACTCATGACAAATCTGCAGTGATTTTTTTTTCTTTCTTTATCAGGAGTGGCCCACCACAAGCTTTTTGTATAAAATGGTAGGCAGGTTAAGGGATGCGGAGAAATAGTTTCCAAGGCCTGTGGAGTAGCACTGTCTGTGACAGGGACTGTTTGGCATAAGAATTGCTGTATTCCAGGGCTAAATCACAGAGCTGCTCATTGGTTTAATAATGAATGATTTTCCTCTTAATGTTTATGCTATGCAGTGTCTTTAAAATATAGGCCCCAGGCGGAGAGATACCACATGAGTTAAGGCATATGTCTTGCATGCAAGACCCCCAGTTTGAAACCTGGCAACATGGTATCCTGAGCGCTGCTGGTTGCATCTCTGAGTACTTCCAAGGGTGATCCTGGAGGTCCTTGAGGAAGGCCAAGTTAGCTTAGGGAATCCCCAGAATCAAGGCTTAAGCAGCTCTAGGCTCTTAGGTCCTAACATTGAACAGCAACCTGATTGATCTCGGCAGGGGCTGCCTGCCAGGCCTGAGCATGGTTTAGGAGCACTAATCTCCCCAAAACAAAGAGAAACAAAAAATACCCAAAACAGGGACTCTCTTATCTTGATAAATGAGCAAACAAATGGATGGAGAAATAGGACAAGGCATCAGATGCTTGCCTTGCATGCAGCACGCCTGAGTTCAGTCTCTGCCATAGCGTATATTCCCCTAAGCACTGCCAGGAGCAATCCCTCAACTTGGAGTCAGTTATAATCCCTGAATACAGTTTAGTGTATTCAGCTCCACCCCTCCTAAAAAGCAAGAAGTTATTTAAAAAATGAGTCCTCTAAAACGTTTCTTCTCTACTTTCTACCAGTGTACTAAAACTCAATTCTTAGCTGTTCACGGCTTGCCTGGAAGTGACTAGTTGTGCACTTACTGTATCACCTTCAGCTTTGCCTGATACTCCTTAGTTTAAAGACCTCTGTTTTCTCACTCTCTAGAGAACAGGAATATAATTTTAGGGTAGTCATCTGAAAATAAGCATCATCTTTCAACCAATCTTTCCTCTATAGCGGCAGCTTCACTCTTACTTGCAGTTACCCGGTGCCAATAATTTCTGAATCATTAGCACCATCTTCAGTGTAGATTGATTTGCTTTTCCAATTTTCCTACTGCCAGTTGACAATTTTGCCTTGAGTAATCATCAACTCAATTACTATTCATAACAATTATAGACCTCATTCCTATTATTTGATGGAATGGTTTGAGGCTCTTTATGTTCCTGGAGCAAGCAGATGCCCTTGGGCTCTACTAGCATGTGACAGGACATATGGAGATGTTACTGGTACCCGCTCAAGCAAATCGATGATGAACGGGAAGACAAGTGACAAGTGATTTTGCTCTCCAACCTTCAAAAAATTTGTTCCTATCATCTCTTATTTTGTTCTCTTTATTCAGTGGATCTATGAGTATGCAGTGAGAGTCCTTTGTATAGTTATTTTCAGAAAGTTTCCAAAGGTACTGGAAATAATGATATGTATTTGATCATTTGTAATGGCGTAGTTTATCATAGTTACAAATTAGAAAAATGTTGTGTCCTAGTAGATAAATTAGTTCTTTCATACTTATTTATCCATTCAACAAATATTTTGCATCTTGCCAATATCTCTAATACATGAGGTATTTCATTATATCATATAAATTAGATGTACTGAACATCTTGTTTACGGATTTTTTAATAATATGGTGAAGGCCCTTAAAGTCAATGTAATGTGAACTCAAAGAGATGAATAAGGCTTATGTATTATATTAGCTGTGAAATGTCATATAACATATACAACTTTACAAAAAGTTAATAATATTCCTTTAATTTAAAGGACTTTTATAATATTCCAAATTACTCTCTAAACTGTTTTCTTAGAGTTGAGATTTCTTAAATATCTAAAAATAGAAAAGCTATACTTCTATTTTGATATTAAAACTCACAAATGTACTTGGAGAATATGAAAACATCAATTTAAACATAAATATGTATACCTTTGTGTTCATAGAAACATTATTCAAAGTAGCTAACACATGGAAAAACCTAAGTGTCTACTGATGAGGTGACTGGCTAAAGAATTTGTAATACATATCCTCAGTAAAGCACCACTGGACTATCTAAAAATAGGAGTTATTGCATCTATTAACAAAGTTGGAACTTGGGGTGATCATGTTATGTGCAATAAATTAAAAATTGCTAGATTGTTTGTGTCATATGTGGAGTACAAATAATCAAAGTAAATGAACAACTAAAGCAAAGCAAAAATAACTCATGATGGTTACTGGAAGGGAAGGATGGCTGAGAGGTAGGGTAGAGGGGATTAATGTGATGGAATTAGAACTTTGGTGGGTGGGTCTAATATAGAGGTATAAAGCTATAATACCAAAATTTCTATAAAATTTTAAATAAATGTAAATAAATATAATTTTATTTTTTTGTTTTGCTTTTTTTATGGGGGTCACACCTGGCAATGCTCAGGGGTTTCACCTGGCTCTGCACTCAGGAATTACTCCTGGCGGTGCTCAGGAGAGCATATGGGATGCCAGGATCAAACCCGGGCCGGCATGGGCTGGCTGTGTGCAAGGCAAATGCCCTACTCGCTGGACTATCGCTCCGGCCCCTAATTTTATTTTTAAAAAGTAAAATGGTAATATTCTTTCCTAAGTAATTACTAACTAATATTCATCCACTGTGGGTAGAGATGCCAAAGACTGTTCAATTCAAGTGAGATGAATTGAACTACTTGTTAACCAATTCTAGAATTTTAACATAATGAAATTAAAAAAATAGAATAGCATTCTTAGAAAATTATTATAGTCTATATGCTATATAGGAGAAAGTTGCCCCATGATGCAGACCAAATTTGAATCTTGGAGTAGGAATGTGAGCCAATGGGCAATACAGTGATGGTGTTTTAGGAGTCTAAAGTTTACAACTCAGCACTGATGGAATTTTAATGCTATTGAGAAAATAGTGTCATGAAAATCTGCTTAGGTGTCAAATGTATGCCAGCATATATTATTTTCGTGATATTGAATTCTAATGCTATTTTTATTTTTGAGCAAATTACTCAATCTGTGTTAGTTTTGTTATATTCATAATAGGAATGATTAGCCTCATTTTCATTTTTGGTGTTATATATACATATATACATATATTTGCATACACATAAATCACGTAGTTAACTTTTCTAGTGTAATCATATGTGCATAAGGGGTAATATGTAAACACTGAAAATTGTCTTTGGAAGGTAGAGTTATAATGAATCCTTTGTGTGACTTTGCACTAGATATTTCCACCTTTGGAAGCCTTACAATTCTTTCATTATGCAAAGGGAATAATAATGTTTTCATAGGGCTGATATGAGAATTTGATTCTTACAGTTTAGAAAATAAAGCATTAAGATACCACTTGGGATGTATTAACTGTTCTGCATACATTAGCTATTACATACCATTTTTGGTGTTTTATTATTTTGCTGTATTTTTCCAATTTTCTATAAGTAGCATGCTTTCTTAATCATTTAGAAAGCAATCAACTTTTGCTTTTTTTGAGAAAATATCTTTTCCCTTCTTTCCAAATTGAACCCAATTTGGAAAACAAAGAATGAAGCAAATCTCAGTTGCTCTAATTCCATCCACCTTGGATTATAATCAGTGAATATAAGTACAAATCTCAATAGTGGCATCATGTGTGCTAGAAAGTAAATGAAAAGCCAGGCAACTTGATGGCTATTCCCAAAGGAAGTGCCCTTAATGGAGCTGGAGAGATACATCAGTGGGTAAGGCACTTGCCTTGCATGTGCTGACCTGAGTTTGATCCCTGGCACCCCAAAGAGTGCCTCCTGAACAGCCAGGGGTCACCTCTGAGCATCACTGAGTATAGTCCCACCCCCTCTGGGGATAGCACCACCCCCTGAAAAAAAAACCAACCAAAAGAAGTGCTCTTGAATACATTACTTATGAATACATTTTGTATTCACTTGCCTCTAAATTCATCTCGAGTTTTATATTTCACTTTTTCCATGACATAGGGACTTTTTAATATCACAATAAAGTAGTCATTTCAACTTGGTGCTGACATACTTTCTGTTATCAGAGGAAATTCAATTAATTCAGTTAATTAAACACTGGTGAACCCAGATGAATTCTGTTAATTAATGTTTCTGTATAAAGACACATCAGACCACACAGTGCTTTCTATAGAGCTTGCAGATGGTTGCCCAATTGTAGCTGTCACATTTCCCATGTTGCTGAGGATAGAAGAGAGAAAGATACAGTTAATCCATAAGTCTGAGCCTAGTATCTGAAGCCATGATCTCAGGGGACCATGAATTCACTATAAGAATTTAGGCATGTTTAGTTCCTAATTAGAAGACAATATGGAAGTTATACAAGGTCCTGATTATTTTATATGATGACCTTAAATGAATCCCTGCAACACAATTTTATTATCCACAATTCTAGTTGTGCTTACAATTTGGAGCATGTATGGATTTCAAGGATGTGTAACTTAAGGTCAGTGTTGATTTTACTGTTTCTATTAGGTAAGTATCAGAAATAAACCAGTGGCACTAAGTATAAACCACTATATAGTTAATACTATATTTTCTTCTGTTGTTTAGAATGCTTAATAGTCTGACAATAATAGAAGGATTTTTGGTCAATTTTTGAAGCCTACTTATCAAATTCTGAATTTTCCTAGTTGATACAGATTTTCAGAGATAGATAAGGTTTGAAGATAACTACTTGGCTTCAAAGCAGTTCTCAGTGATACTGGTGATCATAGAGCTTAAAATGCCAGGGTGGGGATGTGGGAGTGGATTATATTATATTCACAAACTGCCATGATCCTAAATACCAGTGTCAAATTTTTATCAATGGCTTTATACTAAATTCAATTACGCAACAAACCAATCATCAAATTGAAGCAACAACTACTTGATTAGTTGAACTTTGACTCTAGGCTTGCTGTAAGTATATCACTGCTATGGTAGGAGAGAGTTGGGGAAGAGATATTTTTGAGAGATATAGGAAAGAGTTGGGGACAGAGATATGTTTATGTAGTTCTTCACCATATTCAGAAAGGTAATTTGCATTTAGACATGATAAAAATTTAATCTAATTACTTGTTCATATATATATTTACGTTTATTTTCTGAATCTCTATTTTAGTATAACTTTTTAATATAGCTAGAATTTTAGTTTATATTATTAACCAAAGTGATTTAAAAAATTCTAATCATATTCCTATTCTTTCCATATGAGCAATGTTGGGGAGTGCCGCGGGGTCCCCGACAGTGCTGGGAAGCGAGTTCCCTTCTATCTCCAAAGCTGGCGAGGAATGGATGAAAACTCAGGAATCCGATGCAGTTTTAAAAGGCTTTACTTATCACAGGTTCAGGCATACAAATAAGCAAAAGGAAAAGCCCTGTGCTTAGGATTCCCAGCTAGAACCCCAGCCACATGTAGGCCAAGATGGCGGCCACCACTTGTAAAGGCCCTGTAAAAGGAGAAGAAGACAAGACTCCTAAGAAGGGTGAGAGCTCACAGAGAGCCCAAAAAGAAGCCTGAGAGAGAGGAAGCAGGCTAGTATTATACCCCTGCAACTCGGACCTCCCTTCCACTGTTATGGAAAGCAGGGAGGGTCAAATGCCCTTAGGTAATCCCTCCCTGCATCTCACCTAGGCCTTTTTATATGCTAATGTTTTGAGCCCAGATATGCCTGGAAATGCCTTTTATAGGGGGTAGAGAAGGGGGTTTCTGAGATGGCATGTCTCTGTACCAAAGACTAATACTAATGCCAGTTAAATATTTCTCCAAGCCTTCACATGTCTCTTCTACTTCATGGTAGTTTTGTATTTTAGTTGCCTTTGAGTATATCAGGGAGCCATGCTTGTTTGCTTGGAGGCAAACAGCATTTCTCTCTGGTCTAATTACTTAGGGATCCTACGTGGCCAGGCAAATATGCTGGTAAGATCTAGCTAGTCCCACGATGATTGTGGTAGCATGGGAGAATATTTATACCAGCCAGTACAGAATACATGGTCAGATAAGACTGCCACATTCAGACTATCCCCCTTTCTATAAAGTGACCTGCAGGAGGCAATCCAGGGCAGACGCAGAGGCCTAGGCTTTTAGGTGTCCTGCAACAGAACAACTTCCTACTTTCTTACCTGCCACTCTGGAAACAACATGCACCATAGGGCTAGAACAGCACCACATGTTTCGTTCTGGCATTGAATTAACTACTTAGTTTGGGGGGCATTTCTGGGGAGTTATTTCTGCTTAGTTATCTCTGGGGCCCTAAGTCTGCTTAAAAAACACCCCAAAATTTGTTAAAACAGAACTAATTATATAAAGAAATATACCATGTGTGAAGGTTGGAAAATTCAATATTATTATGATGTAATTTTTTTTCAAATTGATCCGTTAAATCAATGCAATGTCAGTAAAAATCTCATTTCATTATGGAAGTTGATCCTGATTCTAAAATTATTTCTTTTTTAAGTATTTTATTATACCACCGTGAGATATACAAATAAAAAAGATATACAATTAAAAAGTTCATGTTTGGGTTTTGGTCATACAGTGTTCCAGCACCCGTCCCTCCACCAGTGCCCATCTCCCGCCACCAACATCCCCGGTTCCCTCCCCCTTCCCCAGCCCACCTCCATGGCAGGTTCTTTCTAAGTGTAATATAAATGAGTCAAATTGTAAAAATAAATAAAATCGAAAGACTTAGGTTACCTCCTTTTAAGATTATTGTGTATTATAAAGTTATAACCACCAGGAGAATAGAGTTTTAGCGTGTATATTGTCAATTTATAGATACATTACAAAACATGTAATCCTGAAAGACAGTCATAAAAATTTTGACAAAAATGTCAACAAAATAGGGGCTGGAACAATAGCCTAGCAGGTAGGGTGTTTGCCTTGCACGTCGCTGGCCCATACCAGCCTGGGTTTGATCCCGGCATCCCATATGGTCCCCAAGCACCGCCAGGAGTAATTCCTGAGTGCAGAGCCAGGAGAAACCCCTGAGCATTGCCGGGTGTGACACAAAAAAGCAAAAAAAAAAAAAGTCAACAAAATATAATGTATAAAATTTCTTTCTATAAATGATGATCAAACAATATGCACTGGCCCGAGAGCGATAGCCCAGCGGGTAGGGCATTTGCCTTGCATGGGCCAGCCTGTGCCGGCCAGGGTTCGATCCCGGCATCCCATATGGTCCCCCGAGCACCACCAGGAATAATTCCTGGAGTGCAGAGCCAGGAGAAACCCCTGAGCATTGCCGGGTGTGACCCAAAAAAAGCAAAAAAAAAAAAAAAAAAACAATATGCACTTGTACTTCCTACCAAACTCAAAATTAATTTGATTTGAATCATGCTTATAATTGTAGCAGATAAATTATGAAGACCCTAAATTTAACATAAGAAAGTTTTTTGTGATGTGGTAATTTATAAAGATATTTTAGAGAGGATCTGAAACAACAAAATAAAATTAATGTAGCCTAAAGACAATTCAACTTTTTTCTCTTAAAGCCACTACTAGAAAATTAATAGGCAGAACTGGACTGAATAAACACTTTCTTGTATTTGTCCTATTCAATGAGAATTAAAGGGTTGTTGAAATCCTATAATTATAAGAGAAACAAACTCGCCAGATTTTTTTTATAGAAATAACATATGAATGCTCAGTAAGCACATTCACAATGTGCACTGTGTCATCAGGATTCAGACAGATTAAAACTAAAACAGCAGTGTAGTTATTTCATTAATGCATATGAAGAAACAAATAACTATGTTTTTATTCTCATTGTAGTTTTATTCCAAAAAGTGCTATGCTTAGACTTTTTGATCAGTAACGAATTCTTACAGTTAAAAATTCTATGGAATCAAAATGTAATCATTTAGTTGTATCTAGCATGTTATACTTTTACTCACATCCTTGGAGACACTTCCTTTTTGTGCTCTGTCAAAACTTAGACCAGCTAGAAATCAAAAAATTTTACCTTATTTTTATATTTTACCTTTTATATATTAAAATTTTACCTTTTTATATTTCATTGCAAACATTATTTCTTAATAATGTTTAAAAAAGTGTGCTGTGATCACAATTGCTTGTAAAATAGTACAGAGTAATATTAACTGGGACCAGTTCCCTAACTAGAGAGAGCATAAATTATATAACTATGGTTTTTTAACTCAGTAATCATTAAGTTTTAAAATTTTAACTATTATTGAAAATAATTATAAAACAAAATTATTGTTTGCTGACCTTAAAATCAAATTTTAGAGAGCTTTACTACAAGGATTTCCACTCAGTTAAGCTCTTTGTCTAATCTAACATTTTCTGAACCACATTCAATGTTTCTACATGCATGGTACATGGAGTAAGATGGATAAGACTGTTTGCTATCCTTAGCCAAAGTGACCAGCCCTGATGACAACCAGCCTAAAAGTTAAGGAAATCACTATCTGTGCTTTCCAGTAACTTGGAGACAGAAGAGTGGTTGGGAAACGATGTATTGTCAGGGTATGCTGGGGAGCCCAAAAAATCTAGGGTCAGGGTCAGGGGATTTCCTTCTGCCCCAGGGGATCAGCAGCAGGCAGACAGAAAAAGGCGCAAGAATCCAGAAAAGTTTCAAAAGGCTTTACTCATACTTGTTCTGGTATACAATTCAGCAATAGGAAAACCCCAGACTTTAGGTTCCTAGCTGGGCCCCAGCCATGTGAAGGTTCAGAATCCTAGGCCAAGATGCCGCTACCACATACTAAGGACCATCAGAGAAGAGAAGGGAGAGAAAGGACAAAGGGAGAAGGTGACAAGGCAAAAATGGTGTGGAAGAAAGCAGGCTACAGTTTTTATAACTTTTCAGCCCAGTCTGGCTCACATTAATGGAAAGTAGTTAGGGTCAATCCCCTCTGGTAACTTCTCTCAGGACCTCACCTATCCCCATTGAAATGTTAATATTGCCACAGCCAATGGTGCAGGTCCTTGGAAGATGGGGATGGGGGAAGGACATCTGAGATTAACTATATCTTAAAATATAAAGGCATGCCTCTGTACCAGTGGATATTCTATAGCCAGGTATATATTTCTCCAAGCCATCACAAGATTCTCATCTTTACTTCATAGTTGTTTTGTATATTATTCTTTAGACTTCTTTGAGAGCCATGCTTGCTTGCTTGGAGGCAAATAGCATCTATCTTTGGTCTAACTACTTAGAGATCCAACGTAGTCAGTTAAATATACTGGTAAGATCTATCTAGTCCCACGATGAATGTGGTAGCATGAGAGAAAATATTTATACCAGATAACATAGAATACATGGTAAGATATACTGCCATATTCAAACTGTTTTATTTCCCCTATATCTACAAAGTGGCCTGCAGGAGCTAATTCCAGGCAAGGTGCAAAGACTCTGGGCAACAGTGTACTACAACAATGTATTTCTACTTTTATGGAATAAAAGTCTTGTTTGTTATTTCGATTTCCAAAATACTTAGGAAATCCATCCACATAGGAACTTCTATGTTTAGGTCTATATGGGTAAGTAGTTTTCCCTAAAAGTGGTTTCACTTAAAGTTAGTAGGGCCCTCATGGAAACAGGCATTAAATAATGAAAAGGAACATCACTGGGGAAATTTACTGATTTATCATCTAAACCACATGAATCAGTATAAGTTTATTCCAAGTAAACAGTTATTTAAACAATTTTTTTATAATATGGCTAATCCTAAAGTGACTTTTTTGTACACTTTTGGTATTTGTAAACAATAACAGAAGCTACCCCCCCAAACAAGTTAATAATCTTGCCCACGGAAAACAAAAGACTTAATGTTGCAAAAGTCACAACATTGTCAAAGTGGCATAACTCTTGTGTAGAGCTCACACTGAAACCATTGACTGTTGATGTAGCTGTTCACAGCATAAATGCAGAATTTTTTTTCTACTTTTTAAAATTTTGGGGTCACACTCGGTGATGTTTGGAGGTTATTCCTGCCTCTTCACTCAGGAATTTTTTCCTGGTGGGGCTCAGGGGCCCATATGTGAGTGCAAGGATCCAACCTGAGTTGGCTGTGTGGAAGGCAAAACCCTATCTGCTGCACTATCACTCCAGCCCCAGGCGCAGAATTTCTGGTTTAAAGAATTTCAGAACTTCAACTCATTTGACTGTAATCATTATGTTCAATAAGGTAACCAATTCTTGACTGATGGATAGTGGTTGAATAATGAAGATTATGTAACTGAGCAAATTTGGCAGTTTTATGAAGAAATGATATTCTAGAATTTCTGCTACTTCTATCAATTTTAGTCAGTTTTGGTCTAGTGAATTTTGGAAAGGTGTTAATGGAGACAATGCTTGACTTTTCCTTCAAGACAGCATTATTACACAGTAGGAAGGTGTCATGGTTGAGTTCCCAGAAGGTAGGTTCTGACTGGTAGAATGCATTATTATTTTAGAAAGGGATGGCCTTGGGGCAAACCTGTACAGAAAGGAGCCAAATTGAAGAGCTGTTGAATTGTATTGCTGGTCTGAGGTTTGCTTAGTTAGCTCTACATGGAGCATTCATGCATCTGGTAACCCAGCATTATAGGTGTACAGAGAAGTCTTCTTACTAACTCATCAGTGGTTATTGCATGTGAGGCATTTTTGAGTGCCCAAGAAAAGCATGTTCTCAGAATTGGTTGTGAACATTTTTGTTAAAGTCTTTTCCCCCAGCAGAAAAAAGTGCTCCTTAATTAAAGGGGAGTCTAGGCAGCATATCTCAGTGTCTACTACAAAAACCATAAAGGCAGTTGAGTAGACTGAATTGGCAGTTACTGCAAGTGTCTCACAATGATAACTTGCTTTGATCTTTTTCTCCATCTTCTAATTCTTTGCCACATGAAAGGTTGAACATTCCTCTTCAAATGTCTATTAGTTTTAAAACTCCAACAATTCCCCGTAGTCTTGAGAATCAATTTTTATTAATTTTGTGACTATATGTGACAAGAACTTTCTTGGGCTATAACTTTTTTTACTTACTTATAACTTAATTGGTGGGACAGAGTTTGGGGGAAATGGGAGATACATACCTGACAGTGTCCAATGGTGTTTTAGGCTTCATGCTTGCTACCTATGATGTATGGGGGAACATGCAATGCCAGGGTTAGAACAAGAAAAACATACATCCCAAATCTTTGAGCTATCTCCCAACTCCTAGCTTTGTTTTTTTATTGTATTCATAGTTTGACTCCTTAAATTCATTATGTTCTGCACTTCTTATAGTCTTGTAAAACTTGAGGTCATTCACTCTGTTCTCTTCTGCACCTGATTCCTTACTTATCCCAGACCCTCAGTACATTATAATTTTTATTGTCACTGCTTATAATGTATTTTTTTTCAAAGAAGACTGATTCTATCTTCAAGTTTTGCTCCTATTCCTTTCTCAGATAATACTTAATATGTTATCTTATAGTTGACTGTTCACTTGTCTCGCTACACCTATCCAAACTCTCACTTGAAAGAAGGACCAGACATCTTATTCATCACAGCACACTCTGTGTTTTGCATGGTGTCTGGCATATTGCACATATAGCATATAACTGTTTGATGAAAGTTGTGTAACTGCCTCTTATGTGGCGATGGCAGGATGCCTTGTAGAGAAAGATTTGCATGTTCAGAAAAATAAAAAGTTGTAAAAGTGGAGAGGCTTTAGGCTTCTTGGCCTTGTTCCATCATTATTATCTTCATGTGATGATCACTGGGACCTGAATTTAGAATCTGAAATCTATCCAAATTTTGCATCCCTCATAGGTAAATGAAGTATGATGTTTCTTTACTTCCCATGATTCCTGATTCCCCTCCTTCCCCACTTCATCTGGTGAAAATGCTTATTGCAATGGGTTTTAGTCTGAGTCATCTGGGAAATTTGTTCTTTATTCTTTAAAATATTGCTTATCTGTAAGTACATCAGTATTTATAAATTGATCATAAACTATCTAGTAAGTGTATGTACAAACTTTACCTGCATTGCCTTGAAACATAACAAGGAATGAGGGTACTATTACTGTCCACATTGTAGGAGGGGTAAAGTAACATGATCAAAGTCACAGGACTGGGAAGTAATAATCATTTCTAATCTATCCACTTTTAAAATTATATTCACACTTTGATACGAAAGTAGGCAGGTATATAGTCAGAGTGTGGTGGTGGTGTGGGGCATGTGTCAGGGCTGGCAATGAGATTTTTTGAAGAATAAAACCTAGGTAGGATTTAAAGAAGTTACTCTTTCACTGGTCAAAAGTAGCAGGAGCTTTATGGCCAAACCCACTTTGTGGACACAGGAATTAAATTCTAATAAGACTCAAACTGGTACCAGAACAGACGCAAAGAAGTCTGAATGCTGCCTTTGGAGAGAAGCTCCAGCAGGAACAAAGGGCTGTGATAAGGACATGAAGGTAAACCACCAAAAGTTCCAAACTCTTGCCCTTGATAACATGATAGTCATGGACTCATCTCCATAGAAAGCTCCCGTGTGGGGGCATTGGGAGAATCTTTAAAATCAACTCTGTAAAGGAAAACAATCACTTTCCCATTGTGAGCAGTGGCCTGTATCTCTACCTGAGTTGCACTTCTGCTCTCTCCTCTCTGGAGAAGCCAAATTTTGAATGTGTTTCTCTCTTTCTCTCTCTCTCTCTCATCCTCTCTCCTTATTCATATAATAGACAAAATGAAGAATTAGTCACGTAAATAAATAGAACTCTTCATATCATTATTTGTCTCCTGCTGAAATTCTTTTCTGTGACAGAAGGCAATGGATCTGGAGAGCCTGGGTAAAAATTAAGATTGATTTTCCTTTTCCTGCAAAGAGAATTTCTCACTCATTCTGAGTTCCACGGTTTCTTGATTAATTGGGTGGAGGGATCATTTTCCATGCTGCTTAGAACAAGAGGAACCCAGGTGCCAGGCGGAGTTTGATGAGGGCCTCATGAGGCTAGTGAGACATAAGCTCAGAACCTGCAGGGGCTGAGCAAAGATTCTTGTTAGTCCTAGATTTCCCCCAGGTGCTTCCTTGGGTGACCAAGAAGGCAGAGAGCAAAGTAGTAGCAATAGACACACTTCTAAAGGTGGCCATCACTCTTCTCCCCACTCTAAAAAAGTCACCTGCAACAATACTGAAAGTGAGTTTAAATTTTTAAAAGTCACCAGAAATAGGTATTTTTTTGCTCTCAAGGGGCTGGCTGACAAGATGGTTAAATCACTGTGAAATGACTTGGAGCTTAAGTTTGAGTTTCTATTCATATTCTGCTTCCCATTTGCTTTGCCTTTGAGCAAGATAGCTTTCAGCTATAGAAAAAGAATATCAATTATTACCAACACATTAGAGTACTGTACAGAATAAAAGATATTCCATGCCAAGTATTTAGAATATAGTACATAGCACAGCATTCTGTAGTTCTAAGTATCAATAATGACATTGTCTGTTTATAAAAATAATTTTGAAAGAATTTGTCCCTCTAATATCCCAGAAACCTCTGTAACTAATAAGGTGCTCAGTCTGTGCAACAAGAGTTGTATGTAAGAGAAGGGAAAAGAGAGAGAGAAGATGAAGAAGACAAAGAAGATGAAGACAGCGAAGACGATAAAGAAGAAGAGGAAAAGTATTTGCCAACGAGGGATCTGGGGAAGGAAGGGAAGGAATCTGGGGACATTGGTGATGGGAAATGTGCACTGGTGAAGGGATGTATGCTGGAACATAGTATGACTGAAATCCAAGCATGAATAGCTTTGTAACAGTATATCTCACTTGATCACTTGATCTCTTGAACCCCGTTATTCATCGATTTGCTTGATCGGGCCCCAGTAACATTTCCATTGGACCCTAAAACGTGCCAATGTAGCCCAATGGCATATGGTTGATTCAGGAATATGAAGAGCCTCAAACTGTTCTTTCAGGGTCTTGACAAGGAAGTCTGACCATCTTGTAGGTGGGCAGCCACGAGATCTTTTGACATCCCGTGGGATCCAGTCCATAACGGCTCTAGTCCAGCGGTTGTCTCCAAATCGCATTGCATGTCCAACCCATCTGATTTTCGATGCCTTGGCAAACAAGACAGCATCCCTGATTCTGGAATAGCGATGGAGGTCAGAACTCGGATTCCTTCTCTCACTTGAGTGAGGCGTGATATTCCAAGCATAGCTCTTTTGATTCCTCTCTGGGAGACCTGAATAGCATTCTCATCCTGCTTTCATAGGGCCCAGGTCTCTGAGGTGTATGTTAATGAAAGAGATGTGCCAGGAGCCGGGAAATTCTTTTTCCTTGAAAGTATTTCTTCAATGCCTTTTGAAGGCATTCCAGGCCACTCTCTTCCTCCTGCGCAGCTCAGGTTTTAGGTCGTTCATCATGTTGATTTCTCGACCTAGGTACACATAAATGCTGCATTCAGAGATGTTTGTTCCTTGAGAGTGAATGGGGCCTCTGGAACTAGTTCATTTTTCATAAACATGGTTTTCTTTTAGATTCAGTTGTAGACCTACCTTTCCACATTCTCGGTCAAAGTCAGCCAGCATTTGTGCCGCTTGGCTAATGTTTGGCGTTATTAGAACGATGTCATCAGCGAAGCGGAGGTGGTGTAGTTACCGACCATCTATCTTCACTCCCATTCCTTCCCATTCTAATTGTCGCATGAATGTTCTTGAGGGTGGCGCTGAAGAGTTTTGGTGAAATGGTATCACCCTGTCAAACCCCTCTTTTGACATCAATGATCACTTCTTTGTAGAATGGTGAGATCCTGGTGGTGAATCCATAATACAGCTCACGAAGGATCTTGATGTATTGGGTTTGAACACCCTGTTTGCCTAGGGCTTCGATGACTGCTTCAGTCTCCACAGAATCAAAGGCCTTCTGTAAATCAATGAACGTGAGACAGAGTGGCATCTTGTACTCCCTACAAACTTCAATGAGCTTGGTTACTGTGTGGATATGGTCGATTATGCTGAATCCTTTCCGAAGCCTGCTTGCTCACATGGTTGTCCTTCATCTAGTGTTCTGCTAATCCTGTTCCAGGATGACTCGTGTATACAGCTTGTAGATGACGGACAACAGGCAGATGGGGCAATAGTTTCCGACGTCGTGAATGTCTCCCTTCTTTAACAGTAGTACTGTCCTGCTGGTTTTCCATTGGGGGGCACCTTGCATTCGGACAGGTAGCGTGTGAAGAGCCGAGCTAGTGTATTGATGAGTACAGACGGCAGATTCTTCAGGTGTTCTGGTCTGACTTTGTCTGGGCCTGGTGCTTTTCCCTTCTTTACCCATGAGATGGCATGTCGGATTTCAGAAGGGAGAAAGTTGGGAATGACATATCCATTCTGTGGAATTTGGTCCGTGGGCAGGTGGATGTGGCTATCAAAGAGATTTGAGTAGAAGTCATGGATAATCTTCCCCATTGCCTTTCTGGAAGATGTGATAGATCCATCAGGGCATCGGAAGGCAGTCAACTTGGTCTTATAGTTGGCGAAGGACAGGTGGGCGGTGCGAATGCTTTTCCCGACTTCTGCTGCATCTTCCAGTATTTCTCCTCTTCTGTCTTTGAGGTCTTCTTTTATCTCTTCTCTGCACCATTTAGCAAGCTTGGACATTAACATTTGGTCTCCTGAGTCTCGCGCCTTGCCACGTTGGCGAATGAGCTCAAGAGTTTCTGAAGACAAGCATCCTTTTGTGTCTTTCTCCTTCTTGGCATTCTTCACACAATCATGGAGATGCTGAACCATTCCGGTTGTATTCTTCATTGATGTCGTCAATGATGGTTATCTTCCCATGTTGCTGCAATGATGCCAAAGAGTTCTCAGTTGGTGGTCGTTCTGGGAGTTCTCTTCTTAAACTTTGCAGCCTTTTCTCCCCATTGCGGGAAGTAGAATTTTGCACAAAGGAGACGGTGGTCTGATCCTGTTTGGAATTTGGGGACAACAGCAACAGCGGTCAGACAAAACCGCCGATTGAAGATGATGTGGTCAATTTCATTGTGGAACTGTCTGCCAGGAGATTCCCATGTCCAACGTTTTGCTCCAGCCTTCTGGAACTGTGAGTTCCCATGAATGGTCTTGGTGAACATGATGAACTCAGATAGTCTCTCACCCTGTTCATTCCATTCTAGGCCATGGGTCCTGATGTGGAGTTCCTCAGCCGATCTTCTCGGTCCTATCTTGGCATTAAAATCCCAGACTATGATCTTGTAGATGGTGTGATCTTTTTATAGAACTCCTCCAATTCCATGTAGAATTTCTCAATTTC